>CM057846.1:189473571-189484815 GCA_030068395.1 Apalone spinifera
GGAAGAGGGTCTGGTCGGCAGCTTTGAGACCCTTTCAAATAACATGTGGCCATTGTGGTCTATGCCTCTCACCTCCAGTATAGGATCGCTGGCAATGTTATCTATCTGCAGATATCCAAAGAGACTATGTAGAAATTAAACCTAGTATTGGATGGAGCAATATGCCTGCTGATCATGTCACAGCATTTTGGGAACATATCACACCAGCTGTTTGCACTAAATATTGACTGGCTATCCACTTCCACATCCAATTCAAAGAGCTGCTCCTAATTTACAAAATCCTGTATGGACCGAGCCTTGTTGCATAATAACCAATTGGGCACAGTGGCTGACCAAAACTAGGGTCCACTTTGCCAGATCTAGGGACAAAGCTTCCTTGGGAGAGATCACACAGCTGTGAAGCAAGTTCCTGGTGCAGAATAGGCTGACTTGAATCTGACTGCTTTTAACACACTATGTTCACCTTTTCTTCACAGAGGAGTTTCCTGTAAGTAGAGATAAAGATGTCTGACTCCATTTGTGATCCGATCCTTTAGGCAACAAGTTGTGATGGGAGAGAGTATGTGGAGCAAGGATCCCATTATGGGGCATTCCACCTATGAAATATAATTTCTTGCAGTTGTTGTAGGTAATCTAAAAAATGAGGTGTGGAACTGAAGCCAAACACTGAATGAGTAAGGTGTGTACGAACTACCTTACTTCAAATGAATGAATGAGAAGTTTTCTACATTAGTGATCCCTTTCACTAACTCTCCAAACTTTTGGATACCTGTGTGTGCCAAACATTTGGGTATTTACCCATAACTATTTGTAGGCAATGTTAAGAGATTTATTTTAATCCATTAATACTCCCCCCCCCCCCCCCCCCCCCCCAGCCTTAAAAACATGGTTGGCTACACTGATTAATAGTACCATCTGCAATTTCAACAACTGACCAAATTTTTCTTGTATTGTTTATCTCACAAACATATCACACCTGGGTGTTGGCAGGGTAGTTCATTTGCTGTATGAATTCTTCAGCGGTCTTCATGGCTGCCTTTCTCTCATTTGGGTTAGCATCTTTGCCTGATTAAAACAAACAGGACAAGATTACAGCAGGGGAAAGGAAAGATGCTTTCAGAAGGTGTAAAAGAAAACTCACTGAGAGAAGTTGCAGCTGAATGAGATATCCTTTAGCATCATCCATTCTTACACTTTGATCACCTCAAGGCTGTACAATTACAAAACTAATCTGAGGTTGGCAAAAAGATTCCCACTACGTCAAACTACCAAAAATTGGATTCCTATGGATTTTGAAAGTGAATACAAATAATTTGTTCACTTTTTAAAAATGTATTTGATTGCATCAATGGCCCAACGCAAAATGATTAATTATCATGATGTGGGCTGTTTAGAAAGGCTCGTCCTGTGAAAGCTCTGGTTACAAGCATTGCTGGAAGGATGCAGTGGTCAACAAGGCTGCTTTCCACAACTGCCAAAGCCCATTATCCCTGTTCCATTATTTGGTTAAATGAAACGTGTTATTGGCCAGATCTGGGATGCCACAAACCAACACTGTTCCTCACACACTGTTATTTCCTGGCTCCAAAGGTTTTCAACTTACCTGGAACTGCACTGAATCCTGGTTCTGTTCCCCACAGTGCCATCAATAACAATAACTGCACGTTCAGGACCATATCTGAGCCCATGGAACTGTTCTGTTGGAGCCTCAGTATATTTGATTTTGAACTAGACAGTTGCTGAAGCAGCCTGTAGAAAGCATTGCTTTAAAGTGGTCTCCTCTGAATGCGGCTTTTGCAAGGGGGAAGATGTGAAAGAGAGCATAGGGAAAAGCTTCAGAGGGGTACCCAAGTTAGTCTGTAACTGGAAAAAACTTAAAACACAACAAATAGTCTTGCAGCACCTTGGAGACTAACAAAACATGTAGATGGTATCATGAGCTTTTGTGGACCTGCTTCTTCAGATGAAAGAAGTGGGTTGTGATCAGAAAAGCTCATGATACCATCTACATGTTTTGTTAGTCTCTAAGGTGCTGCAGGACCATTCGTTGTTTTTTAAGTTTTTCGATGGGGGAAAAGGGCGCTATCCCTTTAAGGACCAGGCTGGAGCCTATATAAAGAGGAATAGAAGCCAGGCAGGCTGCAATGGGTGGCAGTTTCTCCCTGAGGCACCTGAAAACAAACCTAACCTGATTCAGAGACTTGGGTGTGGACTGTAAGTTTGTGATCTGATTATAAGATTGTTGTAATGATTCACAGACCGAGAAACTGTTGAAAAGATACCTTACCTGACAAACTGTTTGCTCGAATGGTTCCTGGGTTGAAGCTTTAGTAAAAGAGACACGGTGTATATGCATTGACCTCCCCTTGTCCCTGGGCTGTTAAAATAGAATCTATTGCTGCTCCACTTCGGGAAATTACAGATAGGACTAAGTGCTAAAACAAGGCTGCAAGGGACTGACTGCATCTTCACAGAAGGTGATTGCTGCCCTGGTACAGGAGTGGGGACTGAAACAATTAGACTTGCTGGCTAATAAGGGTTATAACTGATGGTGTTGCTAACATAACTCAACAAAGAGAGGATGCCCAGGGCAGCACCAGTGCCCCCCAACCGTTCTCTATTTAAAACATGCCTAATATCTCCAGGTGAGATTGTATTTGAGTTAAGTGTTTGCAGTACCTCTTGAATTGGCTGCTGCTGTCTGGCGATGTATTATTATTTCTAATTCAAGTGCAACACATCAATGTTATTAAGAACTGTGGCCAGAGACCAGAACATCAGAATGCAATCTAATGGGAGCTCTAGAATCTGCCCCGCTCCAGGCAGTTCATCTATTCTTGATTTTCCAGTGATGTTCTAATACAAGGAAATGTGCTGTTATAAGCACCTATGTTGGCACAGAGAAATGTTTAAAACATAGAAGCACAAAAGTAATGATAAATGTGCTTTTAATGATGTGTGACATGCTGCAATTCTGTCCAATGCTGGCCTTACAACCTCCCATTCATATCCACAAATACTGTGTGCCTGAGAGCAAGGTACCCCTCTACACTCATTATCAAGCATACAGCTTTTGGATTTTGTCCCTGATCATGATGATTTGCTGCCCACAACCAAGACTCTACATGATTCTTTATGCTTTCTTTATAACCATTGTTCAGATCTTCTGTGCCAACCTAATAAAAGCACAAAATACATAGACTGGGTCTCATCCTTGCAAACCTCCTCACACTCAGGTGAGAAGTCTTTATCCACTGGCCAAACTGAGAAAGGACTGCTTAGGCAAGAAAGGATTTGTAGGATGCTGAGTTCAGGCAGTATGTAGCCCATATATGTACTCACATGTGCACCTCCAGGTTTGGCAGCTTATGTGTACCCCCAGGTTTGGCAGCTTATGATCACTGAGAAGCAGTGTGGCTCATCTCTTACCTTTCCACACAAAGATCTTCCTTGCAGCACCATAGTCCAAAATGAAACACTCTTCAGATAAAAGCATAGCCCTCAAGAAGGGATTTTCCTCTGCTACCACTGATACCTTCATGGACCCAGTGGCATCTGATACCTGATGAAGTTTAATTTCAGATTTAGATCAAACCAAGCTTTTATAGTCAGATCACTTTCTCCTCCTCAAACTACATTAGTTATTGTTTTACTAACAATCCTGTATAATGATTTCATAGAATCCATATGTTGCTGGAAAGTTGTGACAGCTGTGAGAACTGTAAAAAAAATTGTTTCATTTCACTTTATGTCCAACAGAGGGAGCTATGCTATTAGCTTTGTGATCTCTATTAACAGCCTTTTCTTACAATCTTATTCATAAGTCACTTTCTACCCCACCTCTGCTCAAATACATATTTTATGATTACCTCATATAATTTAAAAATATGTTGATCTTTCACAATTGATAATTGTGGCTAAAACACCTACACTCATGAGTTACTCTTATGCAATGGGAATTAGTCATTTAAAGCTTGCTTTAGTTACTGATTCATACATGCACAGCATGCACACGCAATAAAAGGCAGGTACAATCACTTGCAGGTGCAAAAGGAGAGGCTGGTGTAAAGCCCCTCCTTGGATCAGGGCCAGTTTTGAACAGCATAGTTAAAAACATTCCCTAGACCAAATCCTTGGCTAGTGTAAATCATTGAATTTAACTGAGCTAAACTGCTTTATAACAGTGACTGCAAACTGCTGAAAGTAATAGGTTTCTAGAGCCTAAAAACAGAGGTTAGCATCTCAGGGATATTGCATGTACAAATGTCACTGCTTTCGTTTATCTAGCCACATAAGAACTAGAAAGATTTGGTGCTTACCATATACAGTTTAGCAATTCTCCTGTTTGTGACATCAGCTGCTTCATCGTCATTATCATCACCCTCACGAAGTGGTGGCTTAGCTCCTAAAACCTGTACACCAGAAGAAAAACGACTTCATTGAAAAGGCAATATGGATATCTCAGTAAAAGCACTTATATGTTTTAAAATTAAACTGGATTATCTCTCTCTATTATTATTCACAGATTATAAATCCCATCTGTTGGCTGGCTTGTTTGCAAACATACAGGCATGTGTAAGCCACTGTGTCAGATCTGCAGCTGTACGATATGTTGCTATGTGCTGTCTTTCTCACATGCCAGCTCCTTGATTTTGGGTACATTGGGAAAGGGATTCATTCTGTGGGTCAGGCAACTAGATAATCAAGAACCAATTTAATGTTTCACCTTCTTGCTTCTTTCTGTTTATTTCTTTACATTCCAGTTTTGGTCATTCATATTTTCAAATCACCAGACACTCAGGATACCATGATGTTTGGTTACTAAACAACAGACATCCACGTATTATTAAAACAAATTCACAACACTGCATTAATAATCCAGGTACTCACTGAGAAAAACAAGGCAGGTGACGTAATGACTTTTATTGTACCAACACTTCCCTTGAGGGAAGAAGCAAGCTTTCAAGAACTCTTCTTTGGGTCTGAGATTATTGTAGCCATGCTGGGCTCAGGATGAGGGAAACAAAGTCAGTGAAGTAATATCTTTTACTGGACCAACTTATGTTGGTGGAAGGTACAAGCTTTGGAAGGTTCAACAGACCTCAAGAAGAGCCCTGTGAAGCTCAAAAGCTTGTACCTTCCACCAACATAAGTTGGTCCAGTAAAATATATTACTTCACTGACTTTGTTTCTCTCATATCCTGAGCCCAGTGTGGCTACAACACTACAGGTATTAACTGGCTTTTTGACTATTAGGCTCTCTTCCTAATAACTCTCATTTTAATAAGATTTTTCTCTTTTTGATTAACACATAACCAAATCCAGCAAGTCTTACTTAGGCAAATAATTGTAATGGGATACTTGTATGAGTAAGGGCACCAGGATCTGGCTCAATATGTGATAATAAACTATTAAAATCAGATATAAGGTCAGTAAAAAAAATTCTGTTGACAGTAGATTTGCATTGAGCCATGCTAAAACATTGTAAATATTTGATTACACGGATGCAGCACAAAGCACACAGTTGCAAAGAGTTCGGAGGAAAAATGCCATAAATATGTAATAAATATCATGAGCCATCTGTTTGGTTTTCTAGCTCGGCAATATTACGCAAGCTGGATGTGACTGAATTAGAGGTAAACCTGGGACAATCAAACTTGTTAAACCCCAAGAAATCAAAGTTCTCAGCCTTTGAGAGATGTGTACCCATTAGCATTTCAACAGGTAATAGTGTTTACTCTACAAATTTACAATGGCTGCAGATTCAATATATCAGGTAAACAGGAGTAAAATTTGGTGTACAGGCCACGTAGCTGTACAACACATTATAATCAATGACAATATTCGACAACAACCAGAAGAAATGCTTTGAAAATACTCCCCATTGTGCACTTTCACTTAAAGTTATAACCATCCAAAGCTCTATTGGCTTTTTTACAGAAAAGTCAGACAACAACCTGGCAGCAGGCACATTTCTTTTTATAAGTAGATATGGGATATATTGCCGGCTACGTAATAGCCTCCTGATATACTAAGAGTTTGCAACAAACACAAACAAGGGGCTGACAGAATTGCTGGGTCCCATAGCAAGGTGTGGGAGGGCAGCTTTGTACTCCCAGAAAGGGCAGGGCTTTGGGTGGAAGGGGTAGAACTGGGGTAGCCAGCCCTCAGCACTGCCCAGACCGCACCCCTTTGCCCAGTCAGTCCTGTGCTGCCCAGTGCTCTATCAGCGAATTAAAGGGCCCATGACTTATACTATCTTGGTCTCTACCTCTGCCCTGATTGGCGGGCTTGAACACAACAGATGGTTCGATTAACATACAAACCCAACTGTACTGAAATACATGGGTGTAATGTGGTTGCCTGTAGTATAGTTAAAGCAGATTTTCATCTTGTCACAAAGATGGGAATTATCTGTAGCAGCAGGGGTGGGTAATTAAAAAATGGCAGCCTGCCAGTGTTAGTTCCTGGCGGGCCACCACCACTATGTTTACCTGCACCTCTGCAGGTATCAGATGATCGCAGCTCTCATTGGCCACAGATGGCCATTCACAGCCAATGTGGGCAGTGGGAAGCGACGTGGAGGACCGGGGCCCCACATCCTGCTGCTTACGCTGGCCATGAATGGTGATTCATGGCCAATGAGAGCTGCGATCGTCCGATACCTGCTGAAGCAAAGGTAAACAGAGGTAGGAGTCCGCCAGGGGCTAATCCTATGGAATGGATCTAGCCTGTGAGATGGAATTTGCCCACCCCCATGCTAGCTTTATAACTGTTGGTGAGTTAGGAGCTAAAATGGCACCACGCAGCTGCCCTTAATCTACAGTGAGATGACTTCTTCTATACAGACTTTGCACAGCATGTCAGCACCACTGCAAACATCCTATTCAAAGAGGAACTGTGCATAAAAAGTGCTAACCAGGGCCTAACAGCATGTGGGCAGAGTCAGATGAGCTCTCCTCCTACATTAAATAATGAGTTGGGGGAAAAGTCTTTAGGAACCAAATGTGTTTGCATAAATATGCCTACTCTGCCTCGGTGTACAGCATGATGGGAGCTACTTTCCCAACATGATCCCTTTTGACTGGCTGGTATAAGTTTTTTTTTTTTCTCTCCATTTTTTTTCTGTGAAATTATAGAACAACATGAATTGTTCTTCAATTGAAACCTTTGAACTTCCTGCAATTTTAAAATATTGAACAACCGCGGTTGTCTGTTCTTTATGAGAACAGTCTGGAGTTGCATCAATAATAATTGAAAAGTACTTTGCAGGTCATATCTCTTCAGGAATTGTTTGCACAAATGTCCCACACAGCTCAATAAACTTGTTTTGTAGTCTGATAGACAGATAATAGACTTGCATGTGTTTTCTGCTTTCTTGTGATCCACAAACATGCTTAACCTGGCCTAATAAAAGTGGGTCATACTTGCCAAGAAGCTCAAGTAATACCAAGAAAGTTTCTGTTTGTAAGGTCACCGATAGTTTGACTGGAACCAAAGAAAGCCAACCCCATTCAGAAAGAAAAAGAATTACATTCAATATACGCTCAAGGATTTTTTTCCAGTTATCAGTTTTTGTGTTTATTTCACTCTGGAGTAGGTTTTCAATTGAACTGTCAGCTAGTGCTGCTCTACTAGCTGATTTCTATGTAACATAGTTATCTTTATGTGATACTGAAGCTTCATATGCAGGTATTCGGTCTTTCAACTTCCTCCAACCTCTACTGATGCTCCAACTGGATGGATAAGACAGTACTGATGCATTTGAAGTATTACTGTTAAAAATGACACCAAGTACACAGTACAGAGCCTGCTTTTTCATACTCCAGCAAAGCCAGTCTCATATGTAGATCTCTCCAGCTGGAAAAGTTTGTGTCAGCAGACGAGTGGGAAAAGCATGATTTTCAGCATGTTACGGTATATTACTTGGAATCTGAAAACAACTAACTGTGAGAAATAACTGCATTTGAGCAACATTGTTCTTATCAAGAAATCTAATATCAGGTTCTGATGCCACTGTTGTTACACTGTGTCCTGTGCTAGTCATAAGATCTTGTTCTTGCTGCGCAGCATCTCCAAGGTCCTCATATTCTGCCTCCACAATCTCTAAATCGAGCGTAGATTCTGCATCTATCGCTACTGTTTCTGTGTCTTGATTAATGACTTCCTCATTTTGAGGCACTGACATTCAAATGTCATTTGTGGGTACAAAGTTTTCATCATCAGAACTGGAAGTGTCACTATCAGTATGGTCACTGTCTAATGGCTGAGATGTCTTTTCTACAAGAAATGTTGTTATTGGCTTTATACACTTGACTGCTGCTTCACTCTGTTGCTTTTGCCGTCTTTTATTTGCACCACTTTCAAATCTTAACTTCATTTTTATAAAGGGGTTCTTTTAAAACACAGTAACACACAACAAAATAATTTGCTAAACACCACCGGTTATACAGAATTTTAATTGTATAGACTTCACAATGAATATTATATAACAACAGTTTGGGGGTGTTATTTACTACAGCCTTTATAGCCTTACTTCAAAGTCTTGAAATTTCATCTGCTAACATATTCCCATTATTAAATTCCTCTAATAACTGGTATGTTATTATGAATATGAACATGGAATGATTGCCAGATTGGATATAAAGCTTATTAAACAACTAGAATTAAAAGTTTATCACCAAAAGAGCTTTTAAAGGTGAATCTAAATCTGGACAAAGAGGTAGCTTACAGCTGAGCCTGATGCGGTTATTGTACACGAAGACATACAAGAAAAAATCAGGAATACAAAAATCTCCTATGCTTGAGATAAACAACTAATTTAAAGGTCAAACTCACCCTCAGACCAAGCAAAATCACCCTACAGTAACAGAATCAATGATGACTTTCAAAACCTAAAGTATGCCAAGGCTGTAAACAGTGTTTCATAATGTAGAATCACTAATCACAGAAGCTACTCCAGTCATGCAGATGAAAACTCAGATGTGACTGAAAAACTGGCAAAGGTCCAAAGTCCCATGATGATTTAAATAATTTTTTGAAGGTATATAGAGCTTCTTTTGTTGTCTCGGTTATAACTGCAAGGTGTTTAATAAATGGGAATGACTTGGTAGAAAATGTCAACATTTGAGGCCCGGGCCAAATGGACTTCCTGGCCCCCCTCTGATAGGGCCTGCAGAATAGAACCCAGCTTTAGGGTGACAGAAGAAAGCAAGAAGCCTTTTTTCTCCCAACTAGCTCTCCCCCTGGCAGGCAGCACCCCCAAATGCAGCCACTAGTGCTGCTGCCATCCCTTACTGCCCAAAGGATGACTGGATTGAGTGGCTGTAGGGCTGTGCTGCTGCAGTGACTGACAGTGGACAGTCACTCTCACTGTCTGGTTCTCAGGCACTAGCACAAACCCAGCAAGGGAATGGTCAGATACCAAACAACACCTCCTTTGACACTGGATGGTCAATTCACCAATAGCAGAATAAATATTTGATTGGTTACCCCCTGAGAAATCTACAATGTTCGGGACCGCAAACAGATTCACATCCTTGGAGAAATGGAGGCAGGCTCAAGGTAAGGAAGCTTAGAATCCCAAGTCCAACTTCAGAGGTGACTTAGCAAAAGATTTTTAAAGGTATTTATATGCTTAAACAGGTATGTAGACACTTTTGAAAATAGGCAGCTGTGCATCTTGGCACATCTAAAAACCCCAGTAGACATTCATTTGTGTCTTTAAGCACCTAAATATACCTTTTTAAAAACTGGCCCTGAGACACATTCGAAAAAGCGAAGTTACTCACCTTGGTGCAGTAACTGTCGTTCTTTGAGATGGTGTCCTCACAGGTGCTCCACTGTGGGTGCTGGGCTTGTCCCAGTGCCGCAGAATGGAGACTTGTTGTAAGCAGTCTTCAGCCGGGCCGCGCATGTGCCGCTGTGCTTGCAGCATTCACGCACTTTTCCTGCCAACCGCCAGTTTCTTGAGACCGCCTCAGAGTCCATAAGACACAAAGAAAAGCGGACTCTGAAGTGGGGAGGAGGGCGGGTAGTGGAGCACCTGGGGGGACACCATCTCAAAGAACAACAGTTACTGCACCAAGGTGAATAACTTCACTTTCTTCTTCGAGGATGTCCCCGCGGGTGCTCCACTGTGGATGACTGCGTAGCAGTAGCTGTCAGAATGGAAGGAGGGAAGCACGGAGTCCCTAGTTATCCGCTGTGGAGAGCGCCGCAGTCGCCACCGCACCGTCCGAGCGAGTGCCCAGTGATAAAGAATAGTGTCTAGCAAAAGTGTCGTGGGAGGACCAAGTGGCCATCCTGCAAATATCTTTAAGGGAAACTCCTTTAAGGAAGGCCGTCAACGCAGCCCTGGCTCTGGTGGAATGGGCACGTGGGTGAGACGGGAGGGGTATATGCTTTGTTGCGTAAGCTTCTGTTATGCAGGAGGTTATTAGGTTGGAGATCCTTTGGGAGGATATCGGTTGTCCTTTTGACCTAGGTGCCAGAGAGACGAACAAATGGTCAGTGCATCTGAAAGGTCTGGTTCGGTTGATATAGAAAGCTAGGGCCCTCCGAGCATCTAGGGAATGGAGGGCTACTTCTCATGGTGAGGCATGGGGTTTTGGGTAGAACACTGGAAGAATTATAGGCTCTTTGACATGAAAATGGGATGCAATCTTTGGAATGACCTTCGGGTGTAGTCTTGATATTACCCCATCCTTTTGGATCATCGTGTACGGTGGTGTGGCCATCAAGGCAGAGAGTTCTCCTACTCTGCGTGCTGATGCTATTGCAAGTAGAAAAAGCGCCTTTATGGTTAAATGGTGAAAGGATATGGTGGCCAATGATTCAAATGATGGCCTCATCAGGGCCTCGAGAACCACATCCAGGTTCCATGATGTTGGGATTGGGTCTTGTGGTCGGCTTAAATTAGTGAGGCCCTTGAGGGATCTCTTTGTGGTGGGATGAGCGAAGATGGAAGCTCCCTCCACCAGAGCTGTAAAAGCCAAAATTGCCGCAAGGTGTATTCGGAGAGAAGCTAACGCAAGGCCGGTCTCTTTTAGGTGCATAAGATAGTCCAATACCAGAGGAAGAGGAGCTCCTTCAGGGCGATGATGTTTAGCAGCACACCAGGAGGCGAACCTGTGCCACTTGTGAAGGTAAGTATTCCTTGTTGTTGGACGTCTACTGTGTCTAACCGGTAGAACGTGTCTAACCGGTGCCGAACACTGAGATTCAGAAGGGTTCAGCCAGTTA
>CM057846.1:189495646-189532430 GCA_030068395.1 Apalone spinifera
TTTTTTTACTGGATAGGAGGCAAAAGTACCGGACTGGCCGGATGAATACCGGACGCCTGGCAATCCTATTGCAGTGAAACTCTTATGACTAAGAAGTTTTGCTCACGTAAATTCATTATATCCTAATTGGCCATCATAATTGGATCTGGTAAAGAATAAGGTATTAAAACAAAGTGGGAATTTCGTTCTTCATTATACAGAGAAGATCTGAATCTCATTTCATGTTGTGTAATTAACTCCCCCCTTCAGGCTCCTTAACATAGCCAGATGGGTGTAAATGCAAGCAACAGCCCCAGAACTTCTTTATATCTGGAGTCACTAGAAAGTGGCTTCAATTCTGTTTTGCAGTTCATATTATCCAATTGTGGCTGATAAAAAGCTTCTAATGCATGAAGATCTGGGAGAACACTGCTCCCTCCCACATCTTTTAAACTCTTGCAAGTGTGACTCTCCCGATTGTCTCTGTGGAGAAAGATGTCCAGTCATAAAAAACACCTCTCAGATAAAACACAATGTAGGTAAATACCCCAGAGCTCACTGTTGCTATTATGCAGAGGAAGAAAGCAGCCCAGCTTTTATCACTGAGCAGCCTTAGATTTAGTGATTTACTCTGACTGCTTACTTGTAACATCAATATTAGCTACACGCCACACTATTTTAATCACTTTATTGCTGGCCTTCATCACTCTTATTTATGCTGAATCACTGATTTCCCTGTGATTCCATCTATACCCGGAGCTGGGTGTGATTCCCTGAGCATGTAGATATACTCACCAAGGCTGGCCCAAGCCATTTTGGCGCCTTGGGCCCCAGACACGCGGCGCAGCCTTGCCTCTGGGCACACAGCGCATATGTGGCCCCGCTTCCGGGCACACAGCATGTGTGGACCCACCCCTGGGATGCATGTCCCCGTCTCAGAGCCTACGACGCATGAACAGGCCCACCCCCGGGGTGTGTGGGCGGACGCACAGCACATGCGCTGCCCAGTCAGCCCAGCCACCGCCAATGGTGCATAGCACGGGGTGGGCTGCGCCTGACCGTGCAGGGCCCTGTGGCCACAGGGGTAAGGGCGCTGCTGGCCGGTGCTGTGGGGATTAACAAGGCTCCTGCCCCAGGCGGCCATTGCAGCCCGCCGGGAGCCAGGCGCCCCCTGTAGGTTGGTGCCCGGGGCAGCTGCCCGGCTAGCCATCCCCTTAGTCCGGCCCTGATACTCATGCTAGCGCTCATCAGGCTAGTGCACTAAAAATAGTAGTTGAGCTGCAGTAGCACAAGGAGCAGTGGGTGATAGTATGGAATAGCTGCTCTAAGCACAGAGTTCAGGTGGGTGTATACTCAGGGTAGCTAGCCTGTGCCACCGCTTGCTGCTGTCTGTGCTAGCATGTGTATGTCTATTTGAATACCTCCAGCACCATATGTAGCTGTAGCATGTATCTTTATTACCATAACTCCTAGTCTTCACTCCGCCCTACTCTCATTGTTACCTTTTTCTTTTATGCCATGCTTGAATGTAGGGATGGATCATGCATAGACTCACAAAAACTGCTTACCTGCATGTACTGAGTAGCCCCACTGCCTTCAGGGAATCTATTTCCAGTGTGTGAAGTTAGGCACGTGTATAAGTATCTGCAGGACTGAGGCTTAAATTTGAAAGGTTAGCAGGGTGGAATCCTGGCATGTAGGGCTACAAATATTAAAGTCAATTGAGTTATATAGCAGGGAATCTGCTCCTTAATGTTCTGCTAGTTTACAAGGACTGTGTTTACATATTTCTGCACCGTTATGGATTCATGAGTCAGGCCCCTGATAAATTATATGAGAGCATATTAAGAGGCCTTTATACTGATCTCCTTTTCCATTTCTGCAGAAGTGAAAGGTTACGTGTCACCATGGAACTGACTCCCTTCTGAGGATCTCACGCAAGACTCTTTTATGGGGGCACAGGTTGGGTTGTTAGGATTCGGGCAATGTACGAGTGGGGAGAGGGCAGAGGTGGGGAAGGCCATGGTATGGACTACTTGAGCATGGACAATATGGAGCCAGGAGGACTACTAGGGAAAGTTAATACAACTGCAGGATACATAAGCTTTTCCAGTGAGCCCATCTATAGCAGAGTACGTCCATGTAAGGGAAGGCCTCAAGGCAGTATTGGTCAGGGGAAGCTCCACTGGTATGGCTCCCATTGGGAGCATGTCGTCAGGAGATCAGAGGGAAAGCTGGGGAGTCTGGGCTAGCGCAGAAAATGAAAGGTCTCCAGGTGAGGCATTGCATGGATCTTTGGGATTCTTTGGGTTCTGGCAGGGGTGGGCTGAACTGCTGTTTGCTCCATGAGGGAGGAAACCCCATCCGTTCCACTCCTAGGTTCCCCCCCAATGAAAATATCAACAGGATGAGATACCCAAGGAAATGATAGCAAACAGATCTATTTCTATAGCCTTTCCTTATTTATCTGTGAATTATAATAGCTTTTCTTAATCAACAGAGTTGTAATATTGTAGAGGAAAAAAACATTACCATATCCATTAGTTTTCTAATCTGTAATTATACAGTTTGGGGAAATACTTATAATTAACTAACAGGACAGCCTTGTGAGCATTCTGGTTGCTGCCTAGGAAACCTCATAGCAAAGATGAGTGGTTTTCTCACCTGCACGAATGTGAGCAAGGCACGCTCTAATAAGTACTTCCAGAAATGTATAATTACTTCAGAAAGCAGCTACCTAAGCCCTGGGTAGCTCTTCTAGCATCTGCAATTACAGGTTTTGCAACCATGTATCTTAGGGTGCACCCTACACAGCACAGTTATTTCAAAATAACTGATGTTATTTTGAAATAACAATGTGATCGTCTTCACAGCAATTTGGATGTGTAGACGGCTTATTTTGAAATCTGTAAACCTCATTTCATGAGGAATAATGCTTATTCCGAAATACTATTTCAGAATAGCAGTACTGTAGATGCTCCACTGCTGCTATTTTGAAATAGCTCCTCCCCAGGGCCATTCAAAGTAATTATGTTCTAGGGCCTCTTGGGGCTCTAAATTGAGGTAGAACATCCACATTAGGGGAGCCTGCCTCGACCTAATTTTGAGGCTTCCCTGTGGTATAGACGTGCTATTTTGAAATAAGCTATTTCATTGTATTTCTTCAGGTATAGCTTATTTCAAAATAAGCACGCAGTGTAGACGTATTCTTAGAGCTCTTCATAAAGTATAGCATGAATATCACGTACTGTAATGATATCCTATGCCTAAACATTTTCAGAGGGAATGCCTAAAGTTAAGCACCCAACTTCATATACAGGCACTAGCATAAGAGCTTTGGGCTATTTTTCAGATGTAATAGGCACCCACAGCTCTCACTGAGTTCACTTATGTTTACATGCGTAACCTTATGGACCCAAGTGTGAATAATCGGGCCTAACTTATGCATAATAATACATCATTACAAAAGATATTGAACTTGTCATCTAATCTAATCTTCCCTACTCAGGCAAACCTCTCACTGACTTTGTATATCAGCATAGCTCCATTGGTTTCAATGAAGCAATGTTAATTTATACCACCTGGTCAATGTGTTTGGTCTGAACGAGGACTTCAGGGGAGAGGCTTTTAAGCAGAAAATTTTCAACTTTGACATATAGGAGGCTTTAGTCATGATTTCTTTTAGTGAGTGAATCTGAGTGGTTAGAACAAGAGTCTGAGACACCTTGGGCAAATCATTTGATCTCTGCAGGTTTCTGTTTACACATTAGTAAAGTGCAGCTAGGGCCTTTGACAGAAACATGTTTTGTTACTGGAAAAATAAAAGTCTACTTCCCCAGGGCATGGAGAGACTTCAGCAGTTCATGTTTGGAAAATGCCCTGACTCACTGACATTTGCAGCCAACATGTCCAGATTTTAGCTGGTTAACTTTAGGGTCCTAATCAGAGTGGCCTAATGCTCCCCATTATGCCAAACAAGACATGGGCACCTCTGAAAACCAAGCTATGTCTGTAGGCCCCTAGCTCTAGGCTCTATCTTTTGAAACCCTTTGCTTGTGTTGCTAAATTGCTAGGCTTCACACTTCATAAACTATGAGAGATCTTTGGAGCAGGGACCCTTTTTTCCCCTCTCCGTTTGAACAGCACCCAGCACAATGGGATCAATGTCCATGACTGGGGCCCTAAATGTTACCACAATAAAAAACAACAACAATCATACTGCCAGCAAAGCTCCTGGATCGGGGCGGGAAAGCTATGGCCCATGGGCTACGTCTAGCCATCAGACCTTTTATCTGACCCTCGAGCTCTGACCGTGGAAGGGAGTTGGGGGTCTGCCCCACTTCACGCATGCCATGGTTCTGTGTGGCTCCTGGAAGCAGCGCCGGTTCTGCAGCTCCAACTGGCTGGGAACTGCAGCCAGGGGTGACATCTGCAGACAGGATAGTGCACAGAGCCTCCTGGCTCTGCCTCTGCACAGGAGCTGGACAGAGGAGGTGCTGCTGCTTCTGGGAGCTGCTTGAAATAAAGCCTTTCCCAGAGCCTGCACCCCTGTTCTTCCTGAACCCTTACACCACTAGGACTGGAAGGGACCTCGAGAGGGCATCGAGTCCAGTCCCCTGCCCTCATGGCAGAACCAACAACTGTCTAAATCATCCCTGGTAGGTGCCTAACCTGCTCTTAAATATCTCCAGTGATGGAGATTCCACAACTTCCCTAGGCATGCCCCAGTCCTTATCCTGCTCCCCCCTCTGAACCCTTTGATCCCAGCCCAGAGCATGCTCCTTCACCCTAAGCTCTTCATCCCAGCCCAATCCCAGAGCCCACATCTCCATCTAGAGCCCTCTCCCCTCCCCTCCCTCATATTCAAACCCTTTTGCCCCAGCCCTGATCCCCATCACACCCTCTGAGCTCTTTGATTCCAGCCTGGAGCATCCTCCCACATCCCAACCCCTTATTTTGTGAGCATTTATGGCCTGCCATACAATTTCCTTAGTAAGGTATAGCCGTTAGGCCAAAAAGTTTGCCCAATCCTGTTATGGACACTTGCCTGCCACTATTGTTGTGAGGAAGAGTTCCCAGGAGCAACCTTCTCCATGAGAAAGGGGAAGCACAATAAACAGAGAGGGTGGGGATGGCTGAATCAGATTGACTGAAGGATTTGGCAAGGAAGCGCTAGAACATTCTACCCACAATGCTAAAAACCAATCTGATTCATATTGGACAATATTGCTGAATTATCACTGTCGGGCTGAAGGCAATACACTCTAAATAAGCACCCTATCAATTTATTTTTTAAGTAAGTGGATTCCCACTATGAATGTTACTTTGGCCTGAGGCCTCTGCTGGTATGTACCGTAAAGTCCCTGTTTCTCAGAAAGTTAATTTGAGCAACCAAGGATATAATGCAACAACCTTTTCTACTTCCTTATTTATCAATCATTCAGGCATCCAAAGCTGTGTTCAGTTAGCATTAGAGATCTGCCTTTAAATACATAGAATACAGGAAAATTCTGAGTAACCAGTGGTTGAAACATTGGGCCAAGTTCTCAGCATGTGTAAACAGACAATTTTCCAGTGAAACCAAAGAGGCTGTGCCTATTTGCATCAAACAAGGAATTGCCTTGGTATTTCTTTCATCCCATCAGTGTTTAAGAAAAACTTGATACCTCAATGGTATATTACATTGCTACAGGTATCTGAAAATCTGAGGTGATTTTTCACATTCAGAATTTCCTGGTTCTTTTAAGCTGAAATTCAGTCTACAAGATTGGTTGAATGCAATTTAAGGATTTCATTTTCATTTGATTTTTGTTGTTAAAAAGTTTGATTAAAAACAAGACAGCATTCATCTAATTCACCATAAGCTTCCTATGGATTATTTTATTTTCCAAGGTCAAGTTTTATTACATTTAGGGTGCATCTAAACTACAGGGTTTGTTTTTTTTGAAAAATGGTCGTTTTTCCAAAAAAACTTCAACTTCATCCACACTGCAATCACGTTCTTTCAAAAGAAAATTGAAAGAACGCAGGGGATTTTCCGACATTGGTAAATCTCATTCTATGAGGAAGAACGCCTTTTCTGAAAGAGCTCTTTCGGAAAAAGGCATGTGTGGATTCAGAAGAGGGAGTTCTTTCGAAAGAAGAGGCCTTGGGGAAAAAGCACAGGTGCTCTGGTTGTTACTAACTTTCTAATAAAACAAATAATACTGACACCAGTCACTCTTGAACCCTTAGTAGGGCCTGTAAAGATTGAGAGATTAGCCTATTAAGCATGAGATTTTAAAATAATAATAAATTTGGGCTCTTTTTATTTGCCTTCTGGGTTTTGAGCCTTATTCAGAAATAACAAAAGTTGTCATGTATTTAGACATGGATGGTTTGCATCCTTCCCCATAGAGCTCTGCTGAGACATGACTTAGCCTATATGTGTATTACCTACACTACAGTTAATAATTTCAGCCACTCTACTGAGTAGAAACTGCATGAAAAACAGGTCAACTAGCTGACTAATTTATCTATATTTGCACTTTATCTCTTCATAGCATTCTGGCTGCATTGTAAAGTGACAACATATACTTTCAACTGCCATAAATTGAGCAATAAAATAACTTCAGTGAAGGCAGAAACTATTGCACTTCAACCGGTCAATATCTCATATGCTCACCAGATAGACAGTTTGAATAGACAAAAGATCAAAATGCCTCTGAATAGAAACAGATAATTGTGCAATTTCTAACAATGTATTTACTTTGCCAAATAGTCTCATACTTTTTCCTTGAGAAATTATACATGATACTCAACCCATGATTTTCAGAAAATGATGCATCTGAAGTGTCTGACAGTGGCTAATAAGCAGGTCCAATGTGATGCAATATATATCAGAAATGGATGGAATTAATGTATAGGACTATAGTAGCATCATTTTAAAGATCATAACTAAGATCAGTGGCCTGTGATGTGAAGTGTCGTGTAAATACAACATGCAAGAGGCCGTTTCTGCCCTGAAACCTTAACAATCTAAGGCTAAGTCTACACTGGTACTTTTTAGTGCTATAACTTTCTGGCTCACGGGTGTGAAAAACACACACACATCCATGTGCAGCAAGATACAGTGTTGTAAAATGCCAGTGTGAACCAGGCTACAGTGCTGGGAGCTAAGGATGTGAAGTTTTAACCACTTACCCCGGGGGGACTGGAGCAGCTCCCCACCAGCTGCAGGCAGCCATGGAAAGTCAATTAAATGGGATTTTACATCCTTACTGGGAATCATGCTCCCAGCACTGCTAGTTACTCCCCTGGTGGAGATGGTTTACACAGAGCTGCAAGAGCTCTCTCCCTGCGTTCATGCCGTGGCTACAAACTGATAAGAGCAGACAAAACCCGAGTCACTAAAGGGTGGGAGTTCTAGCCAGTCAAAGTTGTTAAATACTTTGCACAAAGTCACACCGCAAGACAGCAGCAGTGCTGTGAATTAAATGCAGATCTCTTAAGCTCTAGTCCAGTTTAACCCCTTCTGCCAACCACCTGACTAGCCCTATTGTGACTGCATAGGAGCACAGTTTGACCCTTAAGAAGTTTTTTGTAATTTTCTTTGCAGTTTTGCTAAAGATTGCTGCAAATACTCCAAACCCTGCAAATACAGGGGCCCTGGAATTTAGCCCAGTAAATAAGGACAGGAAGAATCCTATTCATGTGCAAGTGCTCAAGTACATTGCTAATCAATGTCTCACTCTAAGGGCATGTATACACTTGCTATTTCAACTGGAAAAGGTCCCTTTCTTGCCCAGAAATTATAAGGGCATCTACACTTGTCAATGACTTTGTGGTGAAATCCAGCAGTTTCACCACAAAAAGAAAGCTACCTCCACAAGAGGCATATAACACTTACGAATTATGCTGTTATGGTAATGCACAAGTGAAGACGCATCCTTGCTGTTTTAGAGCTTTCAGCTTCTGCAGGATACCCCACAGTGCTCAGGGATCATTCTGGCCAGCACTTGTGCTTCTTTGACGCCGGGTAAACAGACATCAGCCCGCCCCCAGTAAAGCCCTGGGAACTTTGAAACTCCCCTTCCTATTTTCTTGGCAAGTGCTCACTTATCTAGCTAGGCGACAATGTCTGCACCACAGAGCAAAGGATGCCCTGCTTGGAGTTATGCTGAGCTACTGCCCCATAATCATTCTCCTTTCTCACAAGACCTATCATCAAAATAGAGAGATCTGTACTGCAGGATAGCTGCCCTTAGGGTTCTGCTCTCCTCAGCAATGGAACTGCTGCAAATGTAAACACGCTCTGATGTCTGGGGAAGTAAGTGACTACAGAAACCAGCTCTTCTTTTACAAGTTCACGATCATCAGTGAAACTGACAGTAGAAAAACTCGGCAAGTGTAGACATGTCCCTTTTTGAGGCTATGCTTAACAAGCTCAAAGAAGAGTCAATACAGTTATTTAGGCACGATCTACCCACCTAACACTTAGGCTGACCTAGCTACATTGCTCAGGGATGTAAAAAATTCACTTCCATAAAGGACATGGTTAAGCTGGCCTAAACCCATGGGTAGACACTACTAGGTCAATGGAGTCATGGACCTATCTGTTATCTCTTAGAGGGGTGGATTTACTACGATAGATAAATCCATCCCATCATTGTAGCAAGCATCTATAATACAGCAGGGTAGATGCAGCTCTTATACTGTAGGCACACTTTAATCTGTTTTACAAGAAACCTTAGGCCTTGTCTACACAGGAAAATTTTTCAGGACAATTGTAGTGAAGTGGAAATTGTATTCCAGAATAAAAATCACTTATTACAGAGTAGTGTGTCCACATACCAGAACAGCCATAGCAATGCCAGAAAATTTTCCCCAGGTAGATAACATTTCCAGGCATGTCTACACTGGGGAATTATTTCCAAATAACAAGGCAAGCATCCACACTACCAAGCCTGTTATTTCAAAATGATGGGCTTGTTATTTCAAAATAATAACGCCTGCTTGTGAAGAGGAATAAGCTTACTTTGAAATAATTATTTTGGGAGTTTCTATTTTGAAATAGTTATATTGACAGAAACTGATATAAGTCATGAACATTTAAAGCTTTAACTGAAACGCTGTACTCTGAAGTATAAAAATGGATGACAGTAAAAGCGATGAAGTGAGTGTCTAGGGATACTCGACCCTGCTCAGATGTCTGTAATAGATGGCTCAAGTTATAGCTATACACTACAATTAGACACTGCACCTTGCCTGTGCCAGCTGACTTTGGCTCAAGGGGCTCAGGATAAGAGACTGTTTTAACTGCAATGTAGCCATTTGGGATCAGGCTGTAGCCCAGGCCCTGGGACCGTCCCACCTTGGAGGTATCTAAAGCCCAGGTGCTAGTCGGAGAACAAGTATCTACATCACAATTAAACAGCTTTAGCCCTGTGTCAGTAGGCAGGGAGAGCTGAAGGTTTTAAGTACAGTGTAGACATACCCTCATGGGCCCTTTTCCAGCCGTACATTTCTATAATTCTATGAACTGTGTTACATGAATCCAGGGAACATACTCTCCAATTCCCCACAGGGGCCAAAATCAAAGCTCAAAAGAAACGGTGTGAGCTTATTTAAACCAGGGTAAGGCAGGGAAACACTACCGATCAATGGCTAAAGTTTCTCTCCTGATATTTTCTAATGGGATAGGAAAAGATATTGAAGGTGCATGGGACCATAAAAGAACATCTGCTGTAACTGCTCTCCATTTGAGCTATGGCTTGTAACTGCAGGGAACTGCATTATCACCACATTGGTGAACAACAGATGGGATCAGTATCAGCCTACAGTATTTACTACAGATATTTACACATTAATATTCTAACACTAATGACTTGTTCAGCAAATTAACTGACCAGGCAATCAATTTTCCTGACATTTACAGCTGGATGGAATCTACAGGGATGTTCCGCTGACTTGGAAAAGATGCCAACTGCAAAATAAAGCTGTTCATTTGAAAAACAAGACTCTCCTTCCAAAGGTGGATGAGTGAGGAAATAACCCATAGCCAAACTTCCATAGATATCTAAATCAGATTCACATTATTGCCAACCCAAAGTTACTAAGGGGCTGCGTCCCCTGCTCATTACACTCACCAACCGCCCTCCCCCCAGGTCATTGCTTTCACAGCCAGAGAGCCTGTTAATCTTGCACTGATTATACAGAAAAGAGAACAAACGAAGCTATATAGGAAGAAAAAAAACCTTGTTAATTGGGCTGCTGCTCACGTGCTACATATTAACAGTACTTCCTTAAACACTATGTTTGTGATGTCTCAACTGCCATTAGCGAACATTTTGATACCCTGTTGGCTTGTACACAGAGACAGAACTAAGTAGAACAACCATGGTGAACTATTAGAAAAAAAGTGCAGTGTAGACAACCCACACACACGGCAAACTGTAATTATGTGCCAAACAATCAACTGCAAGAAAAACAGATTGACTTTACCAGGCAGAAAATTATTTAGAAAATGTTAAAACTTAAATGATTATTAAAGTCTCTCTTCTTTTTAAGTAATTTTTTCAGGTCTCAGGCATGGCCCATAAGTTACATAACTGTTGTTTGGGAGGAGGAAATTTTCAAGGTTCACGCTCATCTTTGCAACAGAGCATAACACTGAACCACACACACTCTCTCTGTCTCCTGCATGGGAGAGGGGAGCCCCGTAGCTTCCCCTGCCCATCCACTCTTCTCAGCCTGGTGATATATACTGATGACATGATGATGTCATATACCCTGATGATGACATCATTCTGTAGTGCAGCAGGAAAAACACACACACACAGCCAAACACACACACACAGGGAGAGAGAAAATAATGAGTACAACACACCTCCCACAAATGATAAGATTATTAAACCTATCATAGTGGAGTTCTTGCTACTTACTTGCCTTTGGGGTTTTAAGCTGATAACATTTCATATTTTCCCTGAAAACCTGAGGACTATAAAACTGTTTGCTTTGTTTGGCACTTAAGAAAAAGTGTCAAATATCTTGAGACTTGAGGTAAAACCATGAGAAGTGGCAGATCCCTCCTTCATGTTTTTAAAGTTCCTCCAGTGGAATCTCAGGAGAGTACAGTTGGTCACACAAGGCCATTATATTAGCTGTGAAAAACTGTCACTACAGTAGCTCAGTTGACTTCAATGGTGCTTTTCCAATTTATACCATCAATGAACATAGTTTGTATGACTTCCCTTAGTAACAGCAGAAGCAGAATGAAACTAATAATATCAGAGTTTCTCTCTGCTGCTCTTCCCAGAGCCACTGCTGTGAAGACAAAGCATTGTGTACAAGGTGTAATACAGCCAACATCTGCTATAGATAGGGCTGCTAAAGATGAAAGACTAGGGTATTTCTCCCTGCTTTCTGATCATTCCAGCAGCCGATCCAACCCCAGAAATAAACAAATAACTCAGTGATTGTGACCGGGCATCTGCCCCGCACCGGCCCTATAAAGGTTAAAACCCAGCCCTGGGAGAGGACTGGAGTGGTGGAGCTGTGGCACCAGCAGCTGTGGCCAGTATGAGCCAATTAGGGCCCAGCTGAGGGCTGTATAAACAAAGGCTCCTGGAGGGGTGGAGACAGACACACTCTTGCTCTGGCTGGGGAGCAGGAGAGACCTGGCTGCCAGGGAGGCTGAAGGCTTCCTGTGACATGGCTGTGCTGGGAAGAGGCAGGCAGAGCTGGGGAAGCTCTGGCCAAGCAAGCTCCCAGGCTGCAGGGCCTAAAGCAAGGCCTGAGTGTACTAAGGCTGCAGAGAAGCAGCAAGGGTAGGCAAAGGTACCAGGTCCACACTCCTTGCCTATAATGAGTGGCCATTTCAGATTGCAGTTTGCCCCTGAGGTAAGGGGCTAGATGAAGACTGGGTCACTAAGGCAAGGAGGGCATAGGGGGTTGAGGGTTCCCAGAGCGGGAGGACCCCAAAATGCAGAGACATAGGGAGACACCAGCCAGAAGGGGGCACTCCAGCACCAAGAAGCTAACTCCTAACTCCCAGAGTGACCAGCAGGAGGCACCCCAATAATGAGTGCACCCCGTGACAGTGATCTATGTAGTTAATTCAGGCCACGTATACCATACAGGGTCTATAGCAGCACAGCTATGGCACTGTAGTTATGCCAACATAATCCCATAGTGTAGACACAACCTACAGTGACAGAAGGGGTTTTTCTGTCCATGCGGGAACTAGGGTTGTTAGATTCTGTGTAATCGAATAGTCATGGAACCTCATGGAATCTTAGCCGTTAAATGACTATTCAATAGTCTCTGGGGGCAGAGCTGGCAGCCAGTGCGCTCCTGGCCCATCCCAGGGAGCCACCTGCCACCCGACGCTGCTGCTGCCTCTGATATAGAGGCAGCAGCTCCTGTCCGTGGGGGGAGGGGAGGGGGTGTCCAAGTTCCCCATGTACAGAGGCTGCTCCACGGGACACGGAGCCACCTGTCTGCAGGGAGCTCAGGCCCGCCACAGACAGAGGCTGCCTTGCAGCAGACTCTCATGCACCCTCCCCCCCCCCCATGCTGCTTCCCCCCAGCACCATCTCCTGCCTGCCCCCTCCCCTCACTGCCTCTGTAGGAGGCAGCAAGGGGAAGGCAAGCAGGTTCCTCACCTATATCTGCTCCAGCCTGCCCCCTCCCCCCCACCTTCCACGCTGCTGACACTCGATCAGAGGCAGCAGTTCAGCGCAGGGCCAAGAGAGGCAGATCCAGTACTCATAGGGAGCCTGCTGAAAGCCAGTTCCTCAGGAGCACTGGCTCCCGCTCCCTCCCCACTTTGCTGCTTCTAATACGGAGACAGCAAGGTGGGGGGGGGGGGAGAGAAATGCATGTAGTTGGCAAGATCAACCGATAAGCCCAGGCTTATCAGTTAATCTTGTAGTTGTCTATATGATAACATCCCTAGCAGGAACATCACCTCCCCAAATGATAGTGGCTAGGCTGATGGTTGCATTCTTCCATTCATCTAGCCAAATCTATACGGGCAACTAGGTAACATTGCTATAGCACTCAGGGGTTGGACAAATGCACACTGAGTGACAGTTATGTTCACATGAATTTTTAGTATAGACCAGGCCTTAGCCAACTTATCCTAATTCAGTGTTCAAGGTTTTTTTTTTTCCAGTCTGTTGATTGGTCAGCACAGCACACATTTAGAATATCCATGCTTGTGACTGGTCAACTAAGTCACATGGTACAGTTCTTGTTCTTCAAGTAGATGCTCAAGCTCTTCCAGAATGAATTGTAAAATTTTCTCCTCCACAAATACTAGCGCTAGCAAACTCACTCACTAAGATTTTCAAAGGCTCCTAAGGGATTTAGAACAAGTCCCACTGAAATCCCCTTCAAAGTTTTTGGAGTTGAGGAGAAGTTTCCCCTGACACACAACTGAAACTTAGATTGAAGATATTTCTGCAAAATACAAAAAATTACTCTTGTGCATTAAGTCAAAATATATACAAACAGCATGCAGGGCTTTCCCCAAGAGGAAAACAACTAATTCCTACAACCCAGACAGTATTTCTGTTGTAAATTCATCATCTATATTTGCATTGCAAACATGTACATATATAGCAGCAACCTGGCATCTCATCAGCAAGAAATCTGCCTACCCGAACAGGATCTATTTGTGAGTGTTTATCAGCAACCGGAAGAGTCATGTGCTCACCTTCAAGCAGGGCTGGATTAAAACATGCTGAGGCCCTAATCTATGTCAAGTTTAAGAGACACATAGCATTACCCAAAAAAAGTTTATTATTCTAACAAAAGGACAATTAATAGAAATAATGTTTTATATTTGCATATATGATGGTTCATAGGAAAGGATGAAACTAAAAACTAGCACTTTTTTTGTATTTAGAGGCCCCTCATAATCAGAGGCCCTAAGATGTAGCTTACTTAGTTTGTGCATAAATCTGGCACTGCCTCCAAGGGAGAAAACACCATCAGGAGTTTCATTCTGGTAAGGGGTCAGGAGAAAAAATGGTTACTTACCTTCATAACTGTTGTTCTTCAAGATGTGTTACTCATGTCCATTCCATGTAGGCGTGCATGCGTCATCAGAAGTTTTCCCCTTACTAGTACCTGTTGGGTCAGCAGGGGAGCCCGCTGGAGTGGCACCACTGTATCGGCCAGTACATACCCCTGCTCGCCCTCCACCTCTCATCGGGAGAGGTCCGGCTGTGTGCCCTATTGGGCACACCTAGGAACATTCCTACATAAGAGGGAGCACCTCTGGGGAGCTAGGGTATGGATCCTGGAGCTCAGGTGGCCCAGGAGTCTTTCAGGCCATGCAGACTTTGGCCAGTCTGCTCAGAGAAGAGGGATGGCCCCTCGAATGGGAGGTCCTGGATAGTGGCCTGGGCTCAGGAGGCTGCAGATGTCTGGAGTGCCAAGAGCTGCAGCACAAGACAAACCCCGTGGCCCTGGTGTGGGTCACCACATCAGTGGCATCTAAGGCAGCCTGGGAAACCATTCTGCCCTCCTCAGAGAGACCGGAATTCAGGCCAAGGTTTTCTAGGAACCAGCTCTGCAAATTTGTCCATAGCAGCCCATGTGTTGTATGCAGGACCTGCTGGTTTGCTATGTGGAGCAGTAGGTACCCAGAGGCATAGGTCTTTCTGCCCAGGAGGTCCATCTTTTTAGCGCCCCTGCTCTTTGGTGTGACACCCAGTTGACCATGCCTCTCTCTCGCTAGTTCACTGCCTAGATGCCCAGGGACTAGTGAGAGAATAGATGCTTGTTCCTCTCCTGCAGTTCAAAGTACCTCCGCTTGACCTTTTTATCAGTCGGTGGGATGGAAGCTGGGGTTTGCAGGAGGGCCTTCATGATCTTTGTTAAGTTCTTGTTAATAGGCAAGGCCACTCTGGTGGGGTTGTCAGACTGCAGGATGTCAACCTTGAGGTCTGAGCCTTCCAACATTCTCTCTGCCTATACTCCCCAGACTCTGGGCCAGGCAACAGAGGAGGTCCTGATGGGACCTCGAGTCCATGAAGGGCACAGAGGGGAGAGCCCCACCAAGGGTCTCGTCAGGTGAGGAGGAGGACAACCCTTTCATGCCCACCACTTCTGGGTTGTGGACCTGTGAGGGTACCTGGGAAGCCACAGAAGAGGCCACTGTAGAGAGCTGAGCAATGGATGGCTCTCTCTGTAGCAGGTCTGGGCTAGGCTTGCCCCGGGCGTGCAACTGCCCTGACATTGGGGAATGAGTCAATGGGGTCGCCGAAGTGGGAGCCTGGGGTCCTGAATCGGCCAACTCCGGCCTAGAGGAGCCCGCACACTGGCTCTGGTGGTAGGCTGAGGGGGTCCAAAATGGCCACTGAGCCAGGGCCTGCAGTTGTAGCAGTCAGGACTGCTGGTACCAGGGTGGGCTGAGGCCAGGGCTGCTGTTGCTGTGGCTGCACCGACGTGCTGGGATGGTGGCGGGAGTAAGAGCGGGGTTGCTACTTTGACCTGGAGCCCTGTGATAACCAGGCAGATTCCACCTCTGAATTGGTCAAATACTCAGAAGTCGACCACAGCAGTGCGGTAGCAGTGGCAGCTGGTGACCTTGGACTCTGAGCATGCCAGGCCATGGACTCCGGTTCCCTCATTGCCCAGGGGGAGGAGGTGACAGGGCAGGGGGTGGTGTTGGTCTGCTTGATGTTGAGGAGCCAGTGGCCGGAGGACCCACCAACTGTGTCAGTGCCGCACAGGGCCCCTGCCTCAGTGCCGGTGCATGTGGCGGGGTGGGAGCTGAGGCTGGCTCATTGGGTACTGTTAAGGGAAAAAACTTCCGATGAAGTATGCGCACAGAACACGCACACCTACATGGAACCGACATGAGCAATCACTCAAAGAAGAATCTCACTCTCTCCCACCCATTCATTTTATAATTTATCTTTTAGGGAAATGGGTGTCGCCTTCCTCTGCCCTGGGCCATGCCACTTCTCTAGTACCAGAGTGAATACAAGCAATGCTGCTTCTGATGTATCTACCAGCATTAGAGAGGGGTTATGAGCTGAAGCATAGGGGCAATCTTTCATGGGGAGCAAGGGCAATTCACAAAGAACAAGACAAAAAGACAACAAACAGGGACAGATGCTTAAAGAAGGAAAGAGGAGTGATGGCCCAGTGGCTATATAGGAGAGTTCCCTAAAGCTTGCAATGACTGGGAATACAATGGAGGCCCTGCAGCCCCATATTTCTTTAGAGACACAACACCTCCAGCTCTGGCACCTGAAGTACTCCCCATGCAACTTCCCTGGTATTACGGATCACAGGAGAAGACTCACCACAGTGGTGAGCAATCAGAGCCATAATCATTGTTCCCTTGACTGACCAATGGTCTCCCCCCCCCCCCTTTAATATTTCTCTTAAGAAAGAATAACTGAAATTTCCCCTCCATTGTTGCTGGGCAAATAATAAAAATCATTATTCACTAATATATTCCAAGACAAGGAAATCAAAATATAATGTTGTCATTTTCCTTGTCCTTTTAATTCAGGAATTTTATGTGAGTTAAAAGCACTGCACAGCTGAACAAGGGCCTTGTGAAGTGAGCCAGGTCCTAGCTTGTAACATCTCTGCCACCCACACAACCTGTGGGTTTCCATCTGCTTCCTTTTGGAGATGAGATTTAAAACAAAACCAAAACACGCCCCTAAAATAATTTACTTTGATATCAGATGTGGGATGTTGCTTAGGAATGGAACACCAGTGGCTACTTGGGGGGGTGTCTAGATTTAAAATGCTGCATCAGCACAGCTGCACGGATGCAGCTCTGCTGCTGTAGCTCTTTAGTGACGATGCTCTATGCCAATAGAAGACAGCTTGCCCCTCAGGATAATTAATCCACATTTGCAAGAGGGGATAGTTACGTCAGTTGGGCTACATCTAGACAGAGGAGCTATTTTGGGATACCGGACGTATCCCAAAATAGCTATACTGTGTCTTTAAAACACGTCAATTATTTTGAAATATATTCCAAAGTAACAGGTGCACTATTCCAGCATCCCTGTAGCGCGCGTTACATAAGGGTTAAGAGACTTGTCGGAATAGCGCTTTATTTAGAAATTTGGCACTGCGTAGACAGCACCAAGTTTCAAAATTACCTTGAAATAAGCTACGCAATTTGTGTAGCTTATTTCGAGGTAAAGGTACAGGGTAGATGCACTCTGGGAGAAGCTTTCCCACCAAGATAGCACTTCTCCACCCCAGCACTCAGGCTGGTATAACTATGTTGCTGTTCACAACTCTGAAAGACATTGTTGTACTAAAGTGATTCTGTAGCATGAAGCTGGCCTTAAATACAAAAGGCTTTCACTTTGTAAAAAGTGCAGAGGCAAACAAACACACAGAGTTAATCAAGGATAAGACTTTTACTACAGCACTAATGAATCATGCAAAGGAGTCAGTATGCCTAATTTGCCTCAGGGGTGAAAGGCATAGAACCTGTCTGTATTGTGGCAGCTGTTACTTATAATCAGAATGACAAAACAGTGATGCAACAAAAACAGTGTCTTCAGGCACACTCCATTAGTATTGCTTCATGCAGTTGACCCCGGGGAGAACACAATCTGAACCAGCAATTAAGTGTGCCGGTTCCAGTTTGCTGAAGAATTATTTTATGTTAAACTTTTTGCTCCTTTCCCATTTAAAAAAAAAAAAAAAAAAGACCAAATGGGAAAATTGGTTTAGAAATATTAATAAATATGACGTATGTTAGGAGATTAGGATATGAACTGTAACCAGATCACATTTTTGAATTACTAATGATTCAGAATACAGAGAGACACAAGGGGGTGGAGGGTTACTTTTCAGAAGGAAAAATTACAAGTCGATTTTCACCCTATTTTTAAATCTACTTTAGACCTGGTTGAAATTGACTCAATTTATTTTAAAAGGGTTCCCACCTTCTAAGCAGTCCCCTCACTCCCCACCCTAATCACACACCCCATTTTCAGCTACCTTAGGTCTCAATACATAGTTTGTATTATAAATGAAAAATTACACTCATTCATCGTTGAGGCTTTGAGGACCCTGATGAAGTGCCACGTACCCATTCTGTTGTGATGCTCAGGAATGCATAATTCTGTGAAAACTCTGCTGGAATATGGATCCAGCCTATAATGGCAAGCACTTTCAGTGCTTAAATGGAAAAGATTGAGGAGCAATGTAGTTAATCCAACCTACCTCCCCCCATACCCCAGTATAGACCTGCTAGACAGAGTTGTTCCATTGACTGAGCTACCACCTACACCAATTAGAGAACCCCTTCCATTGACAACAGTATTCCCTGTAAGCTGAGCCCTTGGGCAGCTGCCCAGGAGAGATTCAGGGGCTGCCCAGCTGATTAGCAGAGTACCCAGAGTGCCCACAGCCAGCAGCATGTGTTTCTACTGGTGGTGCACATCTGCACATGCCTCAGTGCATGTAATAAAATTTATTCCATACATGGATGGAAAAAACTAGAGGAAACATTGATTGGCAGAGGTTGTGTCTACATAGAAGCACTACAGCAGTGTAGCTGTAGCACTGCAGTTGTGCTGCTGTAGCATTTTAAGTGTGAATAAGCCCTGAGGCCTAGATTACACTTAAAAAAATTAAGTATGAAAAATCTAGACACCAGAGTCCCATAACTATGCTGATCTAACGCTCAGTGTAAACCCAGCTTGGTCAACAAAAAAAATGCATCCATTAACCAACCTAGTGTCATTCAGGGAGGTGTTGTTCCTACACTGACAGGTCAACCATTGGTGTATTCTTCATTTATTATGGGCCATGCTAGAATGGCATACTATAGCTATGCCAGTACTGAAAGAGTCCTGTATTTTGTTTCAGCTACACCAGACTAATACGGCTACATTTCTATCTCTATGCCAGTACAGTTCACATAATGTAGACAAGGCCTGACATTCTTTGTTCATCTGACTGTATCCAAAGTCTGTTATTTTAAATCTCTCTGTATGGGAAGAAAAAAGTTGCCATATATAATAAAAGTAAATGTGCTCAAATCCCCATGGGCTAGCTCTATAGTACAAAGCCGTTTCTAGTAGCTGTAATGTCCCAAAACAAAATGACCAAGGACCTTGGTCTTCCTCCCAACTCCTTCAATTTGTTACGTTGCCTTCACAAGCTCACTCCCCAGTTTTCAGGGCACTTCCGTCATCCATCTCTCCCCTCCATCCACTTCCTCACAACTCTATGTAGCTCTGATCCTGTACCATTGAGGGAGATTTCTATTGACTTGAAAGAACAAAGGACCAATACCTGTAAAAGTATGGTTTATTTAGGAGAGGAAATTAACAGATTTGCTAGGGAAACTGCTGGGTGAATTTGTGCTTTTAGAATGTAATTACTCACCTGGGATTTGTTCAGGGCACAAGGGCCAGCATTCTCACTTTGGCCAAAAGGCCCGAGAAAGACAGCACTTAAAAGGAGTAAATCATCTCACAGCACTGTGCGGGGGCACTAGCTCAGTCCTGACTCGGGGGGAAGAGCAGCTAGCAGCTGTTGTGTACACAGCACTCTTACGGCAGAACAATTAAGTTGCTGTATGTAAAGACTGGGTCTAGAACTACTAAGATTATTAGGAGAGCTGATGACATATCCTGCCCCATAGTAGTATGGTGGCAGGACATGCCCAGGAGCCTGGCTAACAGTGTATTTGAACAAGCAATGTTTTTACCATACCTTTGTAAGTTGTTTTGGTTCACTTCCTTCATCTATAACAAATAGCTGAGATCTTCCATTCCTCTCATTGTCTCGAATGCCAATAGCAACTTGAGTAGCCTTCAGACGCTCATATTTATTGCATGTTGAGCCACACCACTGGTAAATTTCCTAGAACAAACAATAGAAACTTCAGCCATCAAAATCAACATAGGGCAGAATCATGAAATACTTGAGAGTTGCTACTAAAACACAAAGGGCTGGATTGACAGGTTGTGTAAATCAGCACAGCACAATTGAATTTAATCAAATCACCACAAATTCCACCAGCTGAGGATCTGGATCAACAACTGTTTGCATGTCATATAGACTAGCACTGTAGTTGAAGAATTCATATAACCTCACTCACTACAGTCTCTATGTGCTATAGCTTGGGGTTTAGTTTAGAAGTGCTGTTTATTGGAAGCTTTATCTAAACAAGCTGTATCTCTTGAGTTTTTTCCACGAGAAATTTCTTGCTCAATCTCAGTAATGAAGTTTCTTGTGCTTCCTCTTCTAATGAGGAACATTCAGCACCCACCCCTCTTATGGGACTTTGACAGTTCCAGCTCTGATTCCAGCCAGAAACCAGAGCCAAAGAAATCTAACACAAACATTTCAGAATTGTGAATCTGAGTCTCAAAAATGTACAAAGGTCCTTCAAATTGGTCTGCTAATTCCTATTTTGGGGACCCTTCATTTTAGATTGCTATTTTCATATAGGCCCACTCCTGCTTTATCACTAAAATCAGGGTCACTCAAAGGTTCTTTCAAGACCACAAATACGTATTCACTTTCAGTGCAGCTCTTCTAAACTGAAGCTTGCGCTCACAAAGAGTCTGATCCAAAAATGACACAAAGTGGATGCAAAGACTCTTACCGAGTCTGGGTCAGGCCTTTCCAAGCTCTAATTATCACCAGGGGCATCCTTCAGTTGACCACATCACAATGACTAGTTGGTCAAATAATCCACCCTTAGAGGCACACTAATGTGTTGAGGTAAAGTCAACAGAGTTCAATCTTTGCAGTATTTGCTGAAAATATAGAAGGTATGTCTACACAGCAGAGCTAAAGTCGAATTAAGCTACACAACTTTAACTACATCAGTTGTGTAGCTGAAGTCCAAATAACTTAGTCTTTTGGCACTGTCTACACAGCAGGAAGTCAAAGAACACTCTTCCTCCGACTTCCCTTAATCCTCATGAAATGAGGGTTACCATAAGTAAGAGTAAGAAGTCCTCCACCTCTACATTATTTCGAAATAAAGGCTTTTAGCGTAGATGTGCATTGTTATTTCGGAATAACGTCAGGTATTCCAAAATAATAATGCTGCGTAGATGTATCCAGACAGAATAGAAGAGGGTGAAGAAATTCTGGGGAGAGTTAACTGGAAGAAGATAGTCAAAAGGGAATTAGTCAGCTAGTATTTCTAATTACTTTTTTCATTTCTTTTTGGAAAGTGTTAATTTTATTTATGTATTTATTTAAATTGTATAATTCTGCAAGATAAATGAATATGATACCAATGGAAAAAGCATAATATACACATTACATTTTTAACAACAAGGATGATAACTAAATAATTAATGTATTGTCTGAGCAGGCTGGTGTCTCTGGATATGGTACAAATAGTAGAAGATGCACTATTTGTCAGTATTTTCCAATAGTAAATAATGGAGGTGTAAAGTTTAGGTCAATAATAAAAATAACGTGACCCTAATTTATCAATCACAATTTTAAACTCTTCCTTGCAGACTGTCTCTATAACTCCTGTGCAAGAGTTTTATTCACAAAGGTGGCAATTTCAGGCAAGTGGATTATGAAATATTGCTTCTTTGTGCAAGTCAGTACAAATACACCCTCATGTAAATGCCAACTTGTGTGTAGAACAGGCAGTAGATAAGCTGTGACTAGGTTATTTCAAATATCTGATTTCAACTGACTAAAGGGGAATAAAACATATGGGTACATCTACATAGCTTTTTCTGAAATAAGTATGCAATTTCAGAAAAAACCTCCAAAATAGCTTATTTCAAAATAGCGCATACACAGCAAATACCAATCAAAGTAGCGCTATTTTGAAATAGAGTGTCTACATGGATTGGTGCCTCAATTGCATTTAAAGCCCCCTGAAATCACTCTGGGCAGGGCATGAGGGCAGTGGTCACTTCCTGTAGCTGCTTCCCCCCACTACAGCCATGTCTCAGGCTCTTCTCTTTTGCCTATCTCCTTGAGGGATAGAAAACCCATTCTACTGCCTGCTCTGGTTGCCCTTGTGGACACCACAGCACTTCTGCCATGGAGCTGGACTTGCTGCAAAGTAGTTGCCAGCTCCTGGACCACATTCTGTACCTCCTGGTGCAGTTTTTGCAAGCTGCTCTCATGGCTCTGTAGAATCTGGACCCACAGCTCTCTGCGGGGCACATCCCTCACCTCTCTCCATGTGCTACTCATGCAGCACAGCCCCTTATGCCTTCCCCTGCACACTGCCACTTCTGGCGACTGGACACCAGTTCCAACTGGTGGGTATTGTCATGGAGCGGTGGGACAACCAGCAGTAGCTCCAGAACTTCTGCATGCAAAAGGACATCTTCATGGAGCTATGTGAGTGGCTTACCCCTGCCCTCAGGCAACAGGACACCCACATGCAACCTGCCATCCCCCTTCAGAAGTAGGTCACCATTGCCCAGTGAAAGCTTGCCATGCTGGACAGCTACTGCTCTGTCAGGAACCAATTCAGCATGAGGAGATTGACCGTTGGTATTGTGGTCATACAGGTATGTGGCTCTCTTACTATGTTCTTGGGTGGGAGGTGAACTTTTGGAATGGGGTTCCCTGGGGAAGGAGGGAGGGTGGTGGAAGCCTCCTTCCTGGGAGGTTTTTCAGTCCCACCTTCACAAATCCCTACCGGGAGATGGGGCAAGCTGGGGGTCAGTCCTGGTGTAAGGGGGGGGGGGGGGGGGGGGGGGGGGGGGGAAGGGAAGATTGGTATAAGTAGGGTTGGAAATAATATGGTAAATTTCAGTAAATGTCAATATCACTACACACAAAGAAACCAAATGAAAGAGACAATATGGACAAAGGAAAAAAATGTTGAAAAAAATTAAAATTTAATGATATTTACTTATATTTTGATACATGATATTTACACAGTTTGTGCTTAAGCAATTATAAAGCTTTAACTTTTGAAATCAATATCTACTGTCATTAAAAATTGATCCATTTTGTTGCTTGCCCATCATATTTTCCTGCTACTGTGCATATTTTAAAAGATGATAAAGGAAAAACGCTTAACAAAACATTGATATCAGAATTAATCAAAAATTGAATTCTGCCAAACCTCTGTGTGTGTGTGTATGTATATATATATATATATATATATATATATAATAAAAATGATTGCAAATCCAGCCTTGTTTGTATTTTTAATTTAGAAAACAATGAAGTATGTCCACAAGACTAAACGTGAGGCTAAGAAATCAGGGATGTCTTACAAAGACCATGTGATCACCTTAATTAACCCACTAAATAGGCAGGCAAAACATTTACCAAAGCCGAGAATATTAGAAGGATGTACTGAAAACAAATACTGAACAAATGAAGTGTACATAATGAATTATAGAGAAAAGCTATTGAGACTTAATAAAGCATAAGGTAATAAACCAATACTGAGAAACAAATATTTTTCCTTTGTAATCATACTGCATAAAATTAACACTCATTGTAAACAAATATGACAATCCAGATCAAGACAGCAGGAGATCTGAAATGGAGTGTTTAGTGCTGTTTTATTGCTCATTTGTTGAGAGAGAGAGAGAGAGAGAGAGAGAAGCAAAACCAAGAAGTCTCTTCTCAGAAATCCTTCTCACACTAATAACTCCATTCATCTTTTTATTTTCATCCTTAAACCTCATTTATTTTAGGTCATGCCTACACAGAGGAAACTGAACAGCACAGCTATTCCTGTTAGTTGTTTCATGTGTAAATAATTGTTATCTAGTGGGAACTAACCACAGTGCAGCTCTCATTGATAAAGAGGGCTGACCTTATGAACTTTCCCGGTGCAAAACTTTCACTCAGAGAAAGATGGATTTGGAGGTTTGATCCCTTTGGGGGATTAGTTTCCTGGGTGCTGAGCCCTTATAGCTGAGCCCTCTTGGAGCTGAACTGGTTCAGTACCTGTGCTTCTCTGCAGGAGGGAGGGCAGCAACCCTAACTCTGTGCCTTATCTGGAGGAGACCAGAGGATCTGGCCCAGCAGGACAGTGTGATAGGGAGGCCCAGAGAGCAGGAAGGTGGGGGGGGGGGGCAGAGTCAGTGGCATGATCAGCACATCATGGGGATAACCCAAGGGGACTTCTGTGATTGCACCCCATCACATACTCACATTTTAATTATTTTTTTTAAAAGGCTTCCTAACTTCTCGAAGACTGTGTGCATATTTACATTTTGTTCATACACATCTGCAGAAATGAAACACTCAAACCACCTGTTTTCTTTTCACTTTCCTCTTGGCTCTTTTCTTTGTTGCTCCAATTTAGCTGATTTCAAACATCAATGATACATGCTGGGACAACCACTGGAGGTGGATCAGCAATAAACAAGAGTCTTATTTCTCATGAGTTATAGAAGCAATAATGAGAAGCAAAACAGGTTTCTACAAAATTAACTGGAGAGATTAAGGAAATCTCACCTTATCACTGTGTGCTTTGCAGGTTGAAAGAATCTCTTTCCAGCACTTTCATTAAGATTAAAAGTTCAGCCAGGGTTTCTACTACAGTGCACGAGTAATATTTTTGCACCTTGACTTTCTCTTCCTTAAATAAACATTACCCAGCTGTCTGAAGTCCAGTCTCAGAGGATGACTGCAGCTCTATAAATTTATAGCAGTGTTAATACTGACACTGAGCTCTCATTTGTATATTAAAAAAATAAGGCCAAGACTATCAAAAGTGAGTAATGATTTGGGGTGCCATTTTAATTCATCTTAAGGGGGCCTGATATTCAGCACTTTTTGAAAACCAAGCCCCTTTAAAGCTCAAATTAGACACCCAAAAATTGAGGTACCTTAAAACACTTTTGAAAAAAAATCTTGTTGCCAGTTTCCTCCACTGGGATTAACATGCCTAAGTACAGGTTGAACCTCTGGTCCAGGACTACCTTAGCTGAGAACCAGGAGACTCCTGCAGTTGAGCAGGAGTGGGCAATCATTTTTGACTGGGGGCCACTTCAGAAATTTTTGAAATGGCCCCGGACTGCCCACAGAATGGGACAGGGCTCCTAGACAAGATCTCCTTCTTACAGCCTGGAAGGCCTTAGTCCAGCTCTTCTGAATGCACTAAGGTTGGATGCCTGAGGCGAGTGAGGGCTTCTTTACAGAGTTTTGCCAGGACATCATGGGCCTAGGCTCGCTGCTCATGATACAATTTTCCACAAGACTTTAGAACAGAGGAAGGTTACAGGTGTGGCCCCAATGCTGAGCAAGTGACAGGAAGAGGGGAATGGAGGATGGATGTCCCAGGACTACTGCTGAAACAGTTCATCCATAAGGGGGAAGGAGGTGTACAAGGGGTGCTGAACCCCCCCCAGGTTTTGCACCCAGTGTCCCAGCCATCAGGCCTGCCATTGCCAGGAGGCTTCACTGCCCACCCTGTGTCCTGCTCCACAACTGGCGCTAGGATCCCAGCTGCCTGTCCCTTGTGCATTTTCCCAGCTGCCTGTCCCTTCTGCCTGTTCCTTGTCCCACCATTGGTCCTGGGGGCTCCCAGAGTCCCAGCGTCGACATTAATTTAAATTGAGTCAGTTACAATATCTTTTCAGACATATACACAAACATGTAAATGGGTTTTACAACAGTCCAGTTTTACAAAAAAAAAGATTCAATTTGAAATTTGTGGAAGAAAATAATAGCACCATAAAACAAACAAACAAAAAAAAAAGAGTTCTCTAGATTATTAATGTTCAAGTTTTAAAATGTTCATCAAGTGGGACCCCAGGAAAAGATTGCTACAGGAAATGGTTGCATTAGGTACTAACAAGACTATATAGCTAATGCAGTATAGTGTCAGGGTTTCTGGTCTTATTTTTGGCCATTCAGTGGTTAACTATGCAACCTCAAGCAAGTTTGAAAACACAGATGACTAATAAATAGTCACATAAGTACAGTATCATCCATTTGATAGTGACTATTTATCACCCAGAAATGTTGTGAAAATTAAATGTGCATGTCAGCCATTGAAGCACTTGATTCTCAGTGCTTCACATTCAAAGTATTATTCTTTACTGTCATCATTTGAGCAGCAGAATTACAATATATATTTAATATTCATGAAAAATTAAATATTGTTTATAGGAAAAATGGTGCATGCTGAACTTTAGGTACAGGATTTATAATTCAATAGAAGGCAGACACGACAAGGCCTTCCCACATCAGTTTGAGGGTGAACTGCCTAACAGTGAAAATGTCACAGAAAAGAGGAAAATGTTTACTTACTATATTCGACACAAGGCTTTTAATTAAAAAAGCAAAGTAATGGATGCCATAAGCTTTCGGAAACCTTGCCAAAATCATTTTATTCTGGATTTTAAAAAAATCTGAACATATTAAAAAATAAAATGTCATTAATTTTAAATATACATAAAGAGATTGCCATGTAAAAAAAGCTTTGGTGGAATTTACCTCTATCAATTCTACATTGTCTAATGTAATTGACCCAATCTCTATTCAGCTATTGATTTTTAAAAGTTTAAAAAGGGGAAAACATACATATAGTTTAAAAATATTTTCTGGCCACTGTGTCCTACCTTGCATAAATACCAAGATGTAGAAAGGAATTTAAGCATGTGCTTTAACTTTTGAGTGTTTAAACATGAATGGCTTTATTCATGTGCTTAAAGTGTCTTGCTAAACAGGGGGTTGAAATACATCACACTTAGCTTGAATTCACTCGGTTCTGTCACAATTTTATAACTGCACTATAGTTTACTTAAACTATTTTAGACTTAAAATTATTCTGAACTGGAAGACTGACAAATCTATCAGTGAAAATAGCCTTCAAATGCTCACTCTTCTCACAACAGCAGCTTCATTGATGAAGCATTCCTGTGCTACACTGTTAATATAATTTCAGTGAGGGAAATATAAACAGTCAGCTTGAGAGGATACGAGGTGTCTACATACAGTAACAAAACACAGCTTTGTACCGTATGTATGGTGCTTTATATCCATATTATTATAGACTTTCAAAGTCACTGTAGGACAAATTATCTCCTTCCTCACATTGGTAAGCAGCTATTCTTGGTCTGGAAAGCGCTGGCCACCCATGCAATAAGCCTTTGTTTATCAGATAGTCACTAGTTGCTTACATCCCGAGTCCTGATCAGTCCTCCTCACCACATCAGAAGGGAGATTCCTTTTTCTAGTAGGGTTTGGATGTGACACAGCATCACTTGTCAGTTGCACTAGCAACCACCAGTCTCATGAGGGCCTCGGTGCTGAAGCAGGCCTCATTACCTGCTTTGGAAGGTGCTATTTCAGCTGTAAGTCTCTCACCTGTGTCTTCTTGAAGAACAAATATGGGGCACTGTTCCTTAATGTGCCACTCACTGAGACACAACAAACCCCTCTTGTGGGGATTACTATTGGGAATGGCTCCTCCACATGATTAACTATGCTTGAACTCTTGTGAGCACAGACAAGACAGCTACCTACTTCAACCCTATACTAGTGTAACCGCCACCAGGCAGATTTGAACCTGGCACCGCTGAAGCTTAAGTATAGGAACCTCTACCCTCTGAACTAAAAGCCAGCTGGCTCCCAGCCCCTGCAGTAGAGGTCTCTTGTTCTTAACTGTTGCTGTGGTCTAGGTGCTACTGCATGGGACAGTGAACCACACTAGGTGTGTGGGTTACACTAGCACTAAACTAGATCTCAGGTTCTAATCACCAACCGTTGTCTAGAGGGGAAAAACACTGAGGGGGGGGGGGGGGGGAAGACTGAAAACTTGAGGTGAACACAGCACACCAAGCTTGGACTCTAGCCATGGGTAGTGAGAACTAACTGAGGCAAGGACTGGGGCAGCACTGCTGTTATAGTGTCAATGGAAGGGTAAGGCCACATGGCATGATCATCTAAGAATATGCTAGGCAAAGATCCCTAAGTTTGGTGAGCTGGGTCCATGTACATTCCACACACTGCTACATCAACTCAAAGAAGAATTCTCCCTTTTCAACATATTAGTGCAGAAAGGACAATATAGTTTGGGCAATTAGGAAGCACTAGTCCTGGGTTCTTCAGGCTGCTTGCAGTACATAGTGAAGTGAGCTCTGCGCCATTTGAAAGAATACTATAGCAGCAATACTTGCCTGCTAACCAAGTGTTCAGAGACTTGAAGACTTACTGTTTGCAAAGAACTCTGCTTGTAAAATGAACAGTGCAAGGAACTGTTCGCGAGATTATGAAAAAACATCCCAATTCATTCATTTCTGACATTGAACTGGATGTGGAGCTATTAATAACTGTGCAGGCAAAAGACACTTGCTCCATTCAGAGGAGGTTTGGTATGAAGAGTCTTCCCTCCCCCCACCACATACAGTCCTCCCTGTATTCAGTTGGCATCCTGTCTTAAAAGGAAATGAAAATATTTGCCCTTTCCACAGATCAGTAATTCTCAAGTGGTCTGTGAAACCACTCTGCGAAACCTGCTAACTGGCTGCTCTGGTGTGTTTATTTACCAGCTCTGCAGCCAGTAAATAAACACTGACAGACTATAAACCAGGGCCAGGGCTAGAAAGAAAACCCACAAAAACGAGTACCATAAAAATTCTAAAAACTAATAATTTCACAGCAAGGGCACCTATGGGCTGCTGCTGTACAATGATTTTGTTCCATAATCAGTTTCTCCAAGTTTCTAGTATCTATTGAACTTCTGTTTCCCCCTCAATATCGTGCTGATCCCACGCAAGTTCACAAATCAATACTTCTCCCCTATAAATGACTGGCCGCTAAGCGTACTATACTCCACAGTTCAGTAGTTTCAGCTGCTGCATGACAATTTGTAGCAAAAACAAACACTATACTGTATAGAAAAAAGCCACACTGGGCAGTATCTTTCATGACTTTTGTCATGGAAATGGGTGACAGGGGAGGAATCACTTGAGGAGTACCTGTTATGTTCCCTCCCTCTGGGCTATCTGGTATTCGCCATTGTCGGCAGAGAGTATACTAGGTCAGATGGACTGTTGGTCTGACCCAGTATGGCTGTTCTTATGAGGATGACTTTTTTAAAATGCACCTTTTTAAAGGCTTTGAAGTTAGAGTTTAAATAACAAAAGCTGTGAAGGATATGGAATAAAAAACTGATCATGAAGCGAACAGAATTAAGTACTGTGAGAAGTTGGTAAGGAGGAACTGAATACATTGAACAGTTTTCCCGAGCTGCCTTTCCATGTATACTCTACTTGTAGTAAGTACTATTACCAGAATTACTTGTTCCTTAAAACTATATGTTGTTCAATAACCATATTCTAACTCAGAAGTCACATGTTCTGAGCATTTAAACAGGAAACATTACTGTCTGGTCCCTTCTCTTTGATGTCAGATACAGAAGCAGAAACAGACCTAAACCAAAGCCTCAGATACAGTCATCTTCTGACTTTGGGGAAGTTTGAATCCAGATCCCAACTTAGCCTCGCTGTAGATACATATACACACAAAACTTCTATTCAACCACACAGAGAATTTGTTTTACATTTTGTTTTGTTGCACAAGTGAAGTCTCCATTGACTTTAAAGCCCAGATAAGACAAATCACATAAAATTAAGCTAAGTGTTAGTGTAAGGGGGTATTAATTGCAGTGTATACATTAAAACAGGTTACTGAGGTAGAATATGTTGCCTTTAGTTTGGGCAAAAGTGTAAGCAAATACATAGATGCAGCTTCAGCATATATATTTTAAAAACAAGGTTGAAGGAAAATGCAGTACCTGGATTAGATTATACTGGTATGCAGGCAAGAATGACCACAATGAGTTCTGTAATGGAAGCTCACATAAAACTGGATGAAGCGGACACTTACACTATCAGATTTTTGATTATCAAATACAGCGACACTCAGCAGCTCATCTGCTGCCTGATAAAGCAAGGTGACAAACACTGGAAAGTTTCAAATATTTACATTACTGCCTCATTAATTTTGTAACGTGTTCCACTCCTTCCACCTCATCTCACTGCTTTTCAATAAGAAAAGAGCCTACATGCTCCCACCATGTGTTGGCTAGTTCTAGTTAACTAACATGAGGTACAATTCCAGTGAAGAGAGAGGTTTACAGTCCTCATTTGTGAGGTCAAGGCTACGGGCGGCAGGTATGCTAGGCAGGGGAAGACATTGCCTTCCCAATCCGCCAGCCTCACCCCACTCATCCTCTACGCTCAGAACACCTAGTGGGGGTGGAGAGGCTGGGGCCGTGTACCACCCACCCTCGCTGTACTCCAGGGTGAAGAAGGCTGGGGATGCGTGCCACCACACCTCTCCATGATGCTGGGGGTGGGGCCTGGACAGAATGGGTAGAGCTTGGGACTTGCCTCTTCCAGCCATACCTTCACCCACTGCTCATAGTTAAGGTAAACCCCAAACTCTCCCATGGTAACTTGTGTAAAATCTACAAACTGCCTTGTCTTTACTATGATTTTACCTCATGCTAGCTGCAACTAACAGGGACATGATGTTTTGTTCCCCTCCAAGTAAAACATACCCTTTTAGGGTGCCTGGCTTTCCTCTATTTTCTCCTGTGTTGTTCCCATTTTCTGGGACTGAGGCAGACCTCCCCTTCAAGCTGTTTTACCTAAAACTACTAGTCTAATTTCCCCAATCCCATCTTTTCTCCTCTTAGTATTTTCTACATTGTTAAGTTTAAACAGGTCAAAATCCAGGGACAAAATAGCCACATGCAGGGTGGACAGGGGATGGGCAAAAGGGGGCAGTTGCCCCAGGGCCTAGTGATTTAAAAGGTCCTCAGGTTGCAAGTGGCAACAGCAGCTGGAGACCCAGGTCCTTTAAAAATCACCACTGTAGCCCTGTAGGGTATGGTCCAGGCAGCACTGAGGACAGCTAGCCTCTAGCCCTGCCTCCTCTGCCTGAGTCCCTGCTTTTTCTGAGTACCCAAAGCCAAGATTCTGTGCACATGACCAGGGCCCTTAGAAGTCGATCAACAGCCCTGGCCACATCCTAAAAAAATATCTTTGTAATGAAGGGGGTGGGGGGAAGAGACCATATAGGCATGAAAAAGGAAGCTGGCAGGGGACCTGTAGAGAACCAAACATATCATCAAGAAGGTCAGACAGAAGTCAAAGACCCTCCGGAGTGAAATCCTGACCCTAAGACAATGGGAACCATGCCATTAACTTCACTGGGTTCAAGTTATACTAGGAGAGGACTGGAAAGAGCTATTGATGTTATAGCCATTTGGAATTACACGAAGGCTCTACAGATCTCTATGCAGGACTCAGTATCTGATAAAACACATCCCCCTACTTGGGACTTCTTATATTCTCTTCTTGTTCATGTAGGCTATGATTTATTTAAAAAAGCGGAGGAGTTTCTTGTGTGGAAAAAGGTTCCTGATTTTTAAAGTTTATTCTTTTAAAGGCAATGGGAAAGGAAAGTATAGAGTTAAGGGAATGTCAATACAAACTGGCATTAGGTTTTATAAAAGCTTGTTTTTACAACAGCAGAGGCCAATAGAAATGGTTCCCCCCACGACCCTTTTTTCTTTTTAAGTGTTAAGTTTCAATAGAACTAGTTTTAAAACAAAATCCATTACCTCACTAAGCATCCAGTCCAAGCACTGAGATCGCTGGCAGTGGAAAATGAAGAGTAAATACAAAAGCATGAATAATTGCACTGTTTTTCATTGTCCCAAAGTACAAAAAAAAAACAAAAAAGAAGCATAAGCAGTGAAGAGTAATTTGGACTTCACCATTTAGTTGTCATATGCTGACCCCATGTTTCCACTAGCTCATCTACATTCTGCTTAGCAATGGTTACTGTACATAAAGATATTGATACAGCAGAATGCCGATTCAGCATGCCTAATGTGGACTGTTTAGTAAAATGCTTTTACTCATTTAAATTACTTAATTATTCAGTTAATCAATGCTTATTTGTCTAAATAGTTTGATTCTGGGCACTGAGAAGGAAAGAAAAATCCTGTCACAAAATATTTAATTTACCTTTAGGTCCTTTAAGTCTATCTTACAATGAACCTTTGAATTATCAAAACTCTGCAAGTTCCAAAGAAAACTCTGTATTCAGTCAGAATGTCGTCTGACCACTTGAAAGTTGCCTTGTTCTGTTCATTCCCTCAGAAGCATCTGGTACTGGACATTGTTGGAAGACAGGATATAGGGCTAGACAGACCATAGTTATTATAAGAATGACCATACTGGCCCTCAGAGTGGCTCCAGCATCATGAGAAGCAATGCATTCTGGGATGTCTGACTGCACATAGCGTGGCAGAATAGGACAACCTAACTGGAGATTCTAGCACAGCTAGCAACACTACCCCGTCATCAGCTCTGACTATTTTAATTGCAATTCTCACAATATTGATTTTTTTTCTTAAATTTCTACCTCCAGGAATCAGGCATGTACATAAGAATCACAGTTTTCATTTTAAACAACAACAACAACAACAACTAACCAGCAGGATTCTAGATCTCCTAGTATGGAGAGAAGCTTGAAAACTGGAGTCCTAAAGTGTCAAAAAACTGGAGTGCAAATAAAACTCAAATTGTATTAGTTTTAATCTCATGATTTTGTAAACCTGACTCAATTTGTGAATGTTGCAGTACTGATATTGCTAGTCCCAAACAACGAAGTTCAAGGAAACCCAGCCTAGGGGACTGACAAGGGCAAAAGACTATTTGCTGTCACACTTGCTTATCAAGTGGATGTTATCTATCATATGCGGCTAACAACCACATCTATGTCAGTTGGTTAAAATTACATAGAACCCAATTTCTTCACTTACAAACTCATAAGAGCTTGTTTGACAACTCACTACTAAAACTTGATCAAACATGCATGTGTTTTTTCATTGATGGCTTCGATAGCTATGTGTGAATTTTTAACACAAGCACTGCTCTAGCAATGTCATCTGGATAAATAGAGTTGGTGACAAACTGTGGCGAAAAAGGCATGTGATGAAGGAAAGGAGGAGGCAGAGCAGGCTTACATTTTTGTTGATTAAGGTATGGTAAAGAACAGAATCAGGGAAGCAGAAGTAACCCTCACATTTATAAAGTGAACTCCCATGTGACAAGATAAATTTGGTTTTCCAGCCTCCTGATTGTTTTTATTCCACAACGTGGCCAAGAACATAAGTGACTAATATACTGATAGGAACAAGTGGTCCATTAAATGGAACAAAATATCCTAGAAAAAATAATCTACTGTAATATGAAGAGAGAGCAGAAGTAGATAAAATGAGAGCACCCAACACAAAAGTGTGAGGGTAAATAACTATTATTGAGGAACACTGTAGCATTGCTAATGTAGACACTAAACTGACAGGAGAGAGCTCCCCCAGGCCACATTTACACTACAGAGAAGACTGGAAAAAAAACAAAAAACAAACAAAAAAACCACGTCTTTGAAAGTAGTTAAGAATCCCACAGAATTTGTATATCTTCTTTCCACCATTCCCCCATAGTCTAGATGAGCCCATAGGGCCATGCAGTCCAACAAAACCAGTACAACGCCACTCCTTCCCAGACTCTCTTCAACTGCTTAAATATGCCCTCTCCAGAGCTTCACCCTCCTGGGTCCTTTGGCTTTACTGTGTAACCCTTAAGGATGTTAAAATGTGATTATGTGGCTAATCATATAGTTGATACAATTAGTCGATAAGGGCCGCCCTGCAGAGCTGCAGTGGGGGTAGCTCTTCGAGCTGACTCGAGCTGAGAGCAGTCCTGGCTCATGCTAACTCTGGAGCCACTCATGTTGCAGCTCTGCTTTTTAAATGTAGTAAGAGCCGCTGGACTCTTACTACATTTAAAATGCAGGGCATGAGCCAGGGCTGCTCGATCCCAGCTCGTGCAGAGTCCAGCAGCCCCTGTTCACAGCGGACAGACCTGTCCACTGCAAACAGCTCTGTCTGCCGTGAACAGGGACTGGTGCTGAAGCAGCCTCTGTTGGTGGCAGCCAGAGCTGGCAGAGGACAAGGGCCGCTGCTTGAGCAATCCCTGCCTGCAGCTCAGCCCTGGCCACTGCAAACAGAGGCTGCTTGGTGGTAACAACCCTTGTCCGCAGTGGGACCCACCTCCTCGCTGGGACCTTTGTGGACAGGGGCTGCTTCACAGCAGTGTCCCCTATTCTCCCCCCCCCCCCCCCCCCCCCCCCCCCCCCCCCGATACCTCTAATAGAGGTGGTGGGGGAGGTTGTACCTCAGAGATAGTGCTGAGGGGGAACTAGCTTTTAAGCCAGCTCCCCCCAGCATTGTCTCCTGTCCCCTCCTTGCTGCCTCTAAGGCAGCAAAAAAAGGGGGGGGGGGGTGCTGCAGAGAGCACAGGGCAACAAGGGACTGCTTGAGTCCCTGCTCACCCATGCTCCCCATGGCACTCCTGCTGAAACAGTCCCCGCTCATGCCATTTCCTTCTGCCTCTGCCTCCCCTGCACTCCACAGAGATGGTGCTGGGAGCGTGGGGGAAAACCTGTAGTTTGTTTAGTGTACTTTCACGGTTCCAGGAGCCTCCTGCAGAAGTCATCCTATAGTCAGCCAGCAGTTGGCTGGCAAGAGAGCTCCTCCCCCAGCTCCAGAGGATGTAGCCCACTCTTAGGAAAACTTCTGCAAACCCTACACAAACATTTTCTAACAGTTCTGAGCCAGGTGTACATATTTTTTTAAATATTCCAAACGTCAACATATTTTGTTTTCAGTTCTTCTATCCTCACCACCCAAAAAGTAAGTTTTGCAAAAGCAATAGAAAACGAGCTAGGATGTCATCATTGGGGATTTGAGGGGGGAAGGAGGGGAGTAAGTCAGCTGCTGGAAATAGTTTTTCTAGCCCTATAATGTTCCTGAAGCATCTGTAGGCCAGATGTCATTAGGAGTTGAAATGGGCACGTGCCTCATGGAGGATCAGGCTGAGAGGATACAGCTATAGATACAGCATTTTTTTTATTGAGGTTTATTTGCTCCAGTATTCTAATCTGTTAATGGATTATTTTTTGAGGGGGGATTTAGCTCTTCCTGGTGTCTTTTGTTCAATTCCAAGATTGACTTTACAGATAATAGCACGGGCACTTAACTCTTTATTTCTTCCATGATTTAGAGGCATTATCTATATCTATGGAAGCTATAAAGGCACCACATCCAAAGGCCCTGGAAACTTTCAAATACAAGGCATGTTGCCCTCTTTATATCTTCCCTCAATAAGAAATGGAGGAAACCATACAAAGAATAAACCAAACCAAACACCCTAGATCAGGGCCTTTGCTAGTCTTCTCAAATGGGACAGGTCTATATTGCATAACCCAAGATGTATACCAGGCAGAGGTATAGGATTCTTTCAGAGCAAAGAAGTCAAGTTTATAATGTGAGTTTATAGTGGATATTTTTCACTTGCTTAAAGAACTCTTATCTCTCAAACTTTGTTTCAGTTGCTAGCCACTTCCCTTTAAGATGTTAACATTAGGACTCTAGATCAACTGCAAAGAGGAGACCTTCAATTATTTTCTTTCATGTGTTCTCCAACTTTAACTATGTCAGCATCAGCTAAGCAAATTAAATTTAGGCTGATGCAGTGTTTACATCCCAATAATTTGTTTTAATATAAAAAGCATGTTACAATTCAGACTTTAATTCCATTAAAACAACACTGTACTAGTGTTTCCATATCTCATCTGCACAAGCAGACTTGTATACGGTTATGCAATTAAAGAGGAAAACATCTGCTACAAATAAGTCCATGTATTTTCACTTGCAAGTCTCTCAGTAGAGGACTGTTTTTCATTACTCCCTCTGTCTTCGAAGGATCCTGTTTAAAAGTTTAAATATTCTCAACCCTTAATGAGAATTGTTTATGCATCTGATGAAGTGGCTCCCATGAAAGCTTATGCACAAATAAATCTGTTAGTCTTCAAGGTGTCACAAGACTCCTCGTTCTTGTTCACAGTGTCTTCTGAATTATAATTCGTCTCTAACAATTTGAGTGTAAGCCTATCATTGTTTAATATATACTATAAGCTTATTATGACAACAATTCATTTAAGTTATTTTTCCAGTGCATTGTTTGTAGAGAATGAAAGTAAGGGAGGACAAATATTAAGAATTACATTTAAAGCGAAATTTTACCATCCCACAATGGATTTCAACCCCCAAATCTTTCCCATGATATCAATAGGCAACATGAACACATGAAGAGCACAACACTGGAAACCAAAGCCAAAACACAGTGTGGAGCAGGGATGGACAAAGATTTTTGATGGGGGACTACTCCAAGAATTTGATAGGTGGTCAAGCACCATATTCTTGCATGATATGAATAGAGGGAGATGCAGGTCTGGGATGGAGGTGAAGTACAGAAGGGAGCTGAGGGTAAGATTAGGGTGTAGGATCTGGGAGGGAGTTTGGATAAAGGAGCGGGTTGTAACCTGGGGGAGGTGACTGGTGTGCATGAGGGGGTAGGTGTGTTAGCTATTGTGTAATTGAATAATTGTGTAATGACATAGAATATTATTGGTTACACAACTATTTGATCAGCCCTGGGGGCAGGGCTGGCAACTAGTGTGTTCTAGCCCCACTTCCATGGGGCCACCTGCTACCCCACGCTGTTGCCTCTGTATCAGAAGCAGCAGTGCGGGGTGACAGGAGGGAGTGGTCTGAGGGGAGCCAATTTAAAAGCCAGCTGTCCTCACAGATCAGCTGCCTGCCACCCTGTGCTGCTGCCTCTGATACAGAGGCAGCAGTGCAGGGTGGAAGCAGCCCCTGTCCATGGGAAGCTTGGGTCCCCGCCCCCCCATGGACAGAAGCTGCTTCACAGCAGCCTCTCCCAGCCCCTCTCCACGTGCGGGTGGGGGGGGGGGG
>CM057846.1:189534887-189552564 GCA_030068395.1 Apalone spinifera
AAAAAAAAAAAAAAAAAAAAAAAAAAAAAAGAAAGCTCTCAGCCTCACCTCCTTTTGATATATTCAGCAAAAACATGGACTTACTTCAGGACTATTTCAAGCCACTTGAAATACTGGATTTCTATACAAAAGGGGTCCGAAGTATCTGAACAGAACCTCTCATTCTTCTTGAGAAACATTCTAGTTATTGAGAAACTGAAGCCTGAAAAAATGGCTCCGAAAGTTACTGCTGGATTTTCAAAATGACTTACTTTAACATGAGCATGCAAAACTCTAGGAACTTACCCAGGCAAAATTTGAGAGGGGAAGCAATTTCCTAAGCATGCTGATTCAATTTACACTGAGTTTGGTCTGTTATCTTTCCAGAGAATCACACACAATTCTTACCAGAGATGTGTGATCACTTTGGGTGTGTCTACACCGCACAGATATTTTGAAATAACGGACATTTCAAAATAAGAATGCAAGCATCCACACAGCAATTCCATTATTTCAAATTTATTTCAAAACAGACAACTTATTCTGACTTCTGTAAACCTCATTCCATGAGAAATAATGCTTATTCCAAAAGAGCTATTTCAGAATAGCTGTAGTGTGGATGCTCCACTGCTGCTACTTCGAAATAACGCCTCCTCGGGCCCATTCCAACTAATTACTCCCAGTGCCTCCTGGGGCTCTAAAGCGAGGTAGCACATCCACATTAGGGAAACCTGCCTCAGACTAATTTTGAGGCTTCTCTGTAGTGTAAATGTGCTATTTTGGATATTTTTCTAGAATAGCTTATTTTGAAATAAGTGTACAGTGTAGACATACCCTTTATGATCAAGGTTCATCTTAGTCTACTATAGCGGGCTTTGTAAAAGCAAACAAAACCAAAACCCTTCTTTCTAACATGATTATACTCTCTCCATCAATTCCAGGAAACCCACGTTGCATATGTTTAGTAAAAGAGGTATTTTAAGTTTCTCTCTGGAAAGACTCCAGTAGTTCCTGGTCTCAGAGTTCTCTTATTCTGTCATCTGCAGTGCCTGTGTCTGGTTTCTGGCACTGAGGTGAAGCAGTGTTAAGAAATTCTGAAGCAACCTTGTAAGAGGCAAGTTTGTTGTTTTGAACAGGAAAAGAATGGTGTGCTTTCAGCAGAGTCACCAATAGAAGAGAACCACTGAACTGGGCTGTCACTGTGCTGCTAAATGATGGAGGAAAGCCCAGTTGAAAAGGGACAGCTAGCTCCGATCAGCAGATTGGGCTGCTAAAAGTCCAGTTGGCCTCAGAAGTCAGCTCCTGGAACTGGCGAGCACATCCCACCAACTCCTAAATGGAGCCAGGAGGGCTCCACATGCTTCCCCTGCCCATGGTGCAGATGCCACACCAGGTGCCGGCTCCTCAGTTCCTACTAGCTGGTACCACAGCCAGAGGAAGCTTCAGGGGCAGCCCCTGCAAATAGGAGCAGAGTATGCAGAGCCCCTAGCCAAAACAGACATGTTACTGCTTCTCAGGAGCCACTGAAAGTCAGCATCATCCGGAGCATCTCTCACCCTCTCTCCTCCTCCCCCCCCTGCCCCCCGAGCCCTGTCTGCACTCTAAACCCCTTGGCCTAATCCCACAACCTGTTCCCGAAATCCAAATCTCTAATCCCTGGTGCCACCCCAGAGTCTGCCCCTCCAACCTGGTGAAAACAAGCAAGTGAGCAAGGGTGGGAGACAGCAAGCAGTGGAAAGAAGGGGGATGGGGAAAGCAGGGGCAAGGCCTTGGAAAAGGGATGAGGTAGGGCAAGGATATTCAGTTTCCTGCAGTCAGAAAGTTGTCAGTCTTAAGCATTCCCTGTAAGGTTTGTGCTTGTGTGGCTACTCAGGAAAAATACAAATGCCACCCAGCTGATTAGCAGAGCATCCACAGGTAGTTTTGTGTTTCTATTGGTGGTGCACATTTAGACATACCTTGGTGCACAAAATTATTCCACACAGATGGAAAAAATCCGCACATGGGTGGAAAAGGTTAGAAGGAACATCAGTCTTCGGTATGTGAGAAGTGACAAAACTAAGAAATCATTTCTGGTATCAGGTTCCAGGCAGTTTATGCCAAGACACCTTTCACGGGTTGCAGAGGGGGGAAAAGGATGAAGGAAGAGATGAAGCTCAGCCAAGTATCATATCATAGGAAGCAAGATAATTGTTCTCCCAAATGGCATGTACTGCAAGAGGGTAAGGAGAGGAGTACATTCACCACTTAATGTGAGGGGGCCAGTTTAATACGTACTTTGTGTTGTTTTGAAGAGTTAAAGAATTCTTGTGCGACTCAAGTGGGAGAGAAGAATTACTGGAGTGGCTTTTAAAATGGAGGAAATCCTGGGTCTCTGGGAATCAAAGGGAGGAGTAATAATATATCCAGAATCCTCCAGCAAGTGGAATCATACAGGTGCCAGAGGTTATAGAAGCAGCTTTAGACCAGAGAAAGCTAGTAATTAGACCGCTAAAAGCCTTGAAGGAACTATGCCAGTCCAGAGGAAGGAGATAATTCTTCAGTGGGGTGAACTTGCTTTTGGACAGTAGAACAGACCACTAGAAATCTAGAATCCTGACAGCTTGATCCCAAAGAGCAGAGCTCCATTAATTTTAGGTATTAGATCAGCAAGTGTAAAGTTGTAATCTGGATATCCCAGCACAAGAGCCAAGGCCAGGACCGTTAACTTCATAAGCAGTAAAGAAAGTCCCCAGTTCACAAATGGGTTGTGCTCCAAAAGATAGTTTGTAAGTCAGCTGTTGGGAACTTGGAACACATTTTTCCATAGAAACAATGTTATAAATAGTAGTTAGACTTTTTGAGGCTAGCCTGGGAGCCTATTTAATCCATAATGCAGCTGAAATACTCTATATTTGCAATGAAAAATAATAGTTTTTTATTTAACCTGAATATTGGTGCTTGAGGAGAGGCGGGTTTAAATAGAGAAGAATGAGGAATTAGGAGACTCTGAAAGGGGACTTCTGGGCATCCCCCAGCTACCACCCCTCCCCCCCATCCCTACTGGCTCCTGCAGCCAGCCCCATTCCCCACTCACCTCCCCCGTAGGCTGCACCTAGCCCAGCTCACCAGGAGGCAGTAAGCAGCGCAGGTGCAGGCCAGAGGACTCTGGAGGATGGGGGGGCGCCGTGGAGCAGGTGGATGAAGGGATGTGTCCATTTCCCCTTCAAATCACCACTTCTCTCCAGCTGCTGGCTGGGAAACCACCTCCTGTTCCTCTGGAGTTCTCTGGCCAGCACTTGCACTGCCCACCACCGCCTGTGCCTCTTGCCTGCACCCCCAACTGCAGGTGAGTTTTTGTTTGTACATGCAGATGTTCGTAAGTCAGATGTTTAACTTGGGAAGTGCCTGTTCAGGCTCGGACAGGCTGGTGGTGAAATGCTTTCACAGAAATCACTGAGCAACTTTTTAAAATTGCTTTGAAAGATTTATTTATGGGTGTTCATTTTCACAAGGAACACACTTTAAGTTTATAGCATGTAATAGCATCATAGGGTCCAGGCTCCAACTACAGAAGTCCTGAAATATTGTTAAAGATAAGAATCCATTTCAATACCAACTCACAAATTCATTATAACAAATTTATTAAGATATCAGATAAAGTCAGCCTGGTGTACATAGCTCAAACTCCATTGAAGCTAGTGGGCCTGATTCCCTACACATACATGCATTAGGGGTGCCAACTTTCTAATAGCACAGAATCAAACACTAGCCCCACCCCTTCTTTACACAAGAACAGCAATACTGGGTCAGACCAAAGGTCCATCTAGCCCAGTATGATGTCTGCCAACAGTGGCCAATGCCAGATGCCCCAGAGGGAGTGAACAGAACAGGTAATCAAGGGCACATCTACACTGCATGGCAAAAGTCAAATTAAGATACACAACATGAGCTATGTCAATTAAGTCAAAATACCTTAATTCAGCTTTTGGCACTGTCTCCACAACAGGAAGTCAAAAGAAGAACACTCTTCCTTTGACTTCCCTTACTTATCCTGAAATGAGGGTTATAGGAGTCAGTGTAAGCAGTCCTCCATCTCGACATTACTTCAAAATAATTGCTTACTGTGTAGCCATGCACAGAGACAGGTAAGGAATGGTGTCCCTAGCCTCTGTTTGTCAGAGGGTGGAGAAGGATGGCAGGAGAGAGATGGCTTGATCATTACCTGTTTGATTCACTCCCTCTGGGACACCTGACATTGGCCACTGTTGGCAGACAGGATATTGGGTTGGACAGACCTTTGGTCTGACCCAGTATGGCTGTTCTTATGTGTAGACGTAACCCAAGTCATCCCTCTCTTGTTAATTCATTTCCAATCTCTGACAAACAGAGGCTAGGGACATCATCCCTACCCATTCTGGCTAATAGCCATCAATGGCTCTCACCTCCATTAACATATCTAGTTCTTTTTTTTTTTTTTTTTTAAGTCCTGGTTTTCACAACCACCTCTGGCAAGGAGTTCCACAGACAGACCGTGTGCTGTGTGAAGAACTTCCTTTTGTTTGTTTTAACCTGCTACCTATTAATTTCATTTGGTGACCCCTTATTCTTTTGTTAATGAGAACAAGTAAATAACTTTTCTTTATTCACTTTTTCCACACCAGTCATGATTTTATAGACCTCTATCATAATCCCCCCCTCTCTTTTCTAAGCTGAAAAGTCCAAGTCTTTTTAATCACTCTTCATTTTTGTTGCCCTTTTCTGACCTTTTTCCAATGCCAATATATCTTTTTTTTTGAGATGAGGTAACCTCATGTTTACGCAGTATTCAAGATGTGGGCGTACCATGGTTTTATACAGAGGCAATAAGATATTTTCACTCTTATTCTCTATTCCTTTTTTTAAAAAGATTACTAACATTCTGTTTGCTTTTTTGACTACTGCTCCACACTGAGTGGATGTTTTCAGAGAACCATCCACTCTGGCAACGTATAGACTGCAAGCCTCTTTCGAAAAAGAGCATCTAGACTACAATCAAGTACTTTCAAAAAAAGCAAGCCACTTCCTCGAAAGAGTACCCAGGCAGTCTGGATGCTCTCTTTCGAAAAAGCACAGTTTGCATTACATAGCGCCTTTTTTCGAAAGAGCACTTTCGAAAAAAGGCATTATTCCTCATAAAATGGGGTTTCCCACAGTCGAAAAAATTATTTACTTTCGAAAGAATGTGGCAGCAGTCTAGACGCAGAGGGTTTTTTTTTTTGTTTTTTTTAAAAGAAAAAAAGGTCACTTTTTCTGGAAAAAACCCTGTAGTCTAGACACACCCTATGACTCCAAGATCTGTCTTGAGTAGTTGTAGCTAAATTAGCCCCCATCATAATGTATGTATAGCTGGGATTATTTCTTCCAATGTGCATTATTTCATAGTTATCCAAATTAAATTTCACTTGCCATTTTATTGCTCAATCATTTAGTTTGAGATCTTTTTGAAGCTCTTCATAGTCTGCTTTTGTCTGACTATCCTGAGCAGTTTATATAAACTGCAAGTTTTGCCGCCTCACTGTTTACTCCCTTCTCCAGATCATTTATAAACAGATTGAATAGGATGGGTCCCAGTATGGATCCTTGAGGGACACCACTAGTTATCTCTCTCCATTCTGAAAATTTACCATTTATTCCTACCCTTTGTTTTCTGCCTTTTAACCAGTTCTCAATCCATGAGAGGATCTTCATTCTTATCCCATGACAGCTTATTTTACTTAAAAGCCTTTAGTGAGGGACCTTGTCAAAGGCTCTCTGGAAATCTAAGTACACTATATCCACTGGATTCCCCCTTGTCAACATGTTTGTTGACCCTCCTCAAAAAACTGTAGTAGATTAGTCAGGCATGATTTCCCTTTACAGAAACCATGTTGACTTTCCTCAGATAAGTTATGTTCATCTAGGTGTCTGACAATTTTATTCTTTTTTAAAGTTTCAACTTGTTTTCCTTGTACTAACGTTAGATTTACAAGATCACCTCTAGAGCCCTTTTTAGTATTGGCGTCACATTAAATCAGCTTTTGTACCTAATGACTGAAAGATAGCTAAAGGATAGGTTACAAACAACAGTTAATAGTTCTGCAATTTCACATTTAAGTTCTTTCAGAGTTCTTGGGTGAATGCCATCTGGTCCCAGTGACTTGTTATTGTTAAGTTCATCAATTTGTTCCAAAACCTCCTCTAATTACACCTCAATCTGGGACAATTCCTCAGATTTGTCACCTAAAAAGACTGGCTCGGGTTTGGGAATCTCCCTAACATCCTCAGCCATAAAGACCAAAGCAAAGAATTAATTTAGTTTCTCCTCAACAACCTTATCTTTGAGCCCTCCTTTAGCATCTCGATCACCCAGAAGCCCCACTGGTTGTTTAGCAGGCTTCCTGATTCTGATGTACTTAAACTTTTTGCTATTACTTTCGAGTTTTTGGCTAGTTGTCTTAACTCCTTTTAGCTTTTCTTATTATATTTCTACACTTAATTTGACAGAGTTTATGTTGCTTTCTATTTTCCTCATTAGGCTTTAACTTCCACTTTTTAAATGATTCCCCTCTCTCACTGCTTTTAGTTGGTTGTTAAGCCATGGTTGGCACTGTCTTGACTCTTACTGTGTTTAATTGGGGTATACATTTAAAATGGGCCTCTATGATGATGTTTTTGAAAAGTTTCTATGCAGCTTGCAAAGATTTTACTTTTATCACTGTGCCTTTTCATTTCTGTTTAAATAGCCTCCTCATTTTTGTATAGTTCCCCTTTCTGAAATTAAATGCCACAGTGTTGGGCTGCTGAGGAGTTTCCCACCACCTGGATATTAAAACTTTATTACATTATGGTCATTATTTCCAAGCAGTCCTGTTATATTTACCCCTTGGACCAGATCCTGCACACCACTTAGTACTACATCAAGAATTGCCTCTCCCCTTGTAGCCTTCAAAACCAGCTGCTCCAAGAATCAGACATTTAAGGAATCAATACATTTTATCTCTGCATCCCATCCTGAGCTGATGTGTTCCCAGTTAATATGGGGATAGCTGAAATCCCCTATCATTGAGTTTTTTATTTTAATAGCATCTCTAATCTCCCTTCACATTTCATAGTCACTATCACGATCCTGGTCAGGTTGTTAAGAGTATAGCAGTAGGGATATATCATCATGAGACTCTCTATGGGTAGTAATTCCATGCTCTATGGAACATTTTGGTTCATTTAAGATTTTTACTTCGTTTGATTCTACATTTTCTTTCACATATAATCCTAACCCCCACCAGCATGACCTGTTCTGTCCTTCCAATATATTTTGTACCCTGGTATGACTGTCCCACTGATTGTCCTCATTCCACCAAGTTTCTGTGATGCCTGTTATATCAATATCCTCCTTCAATATGAGGCACTCTAGATCACCCATCTTATTATGTAGAGTTCTAGTGTTTGTGTATATGCACTTTAAATATTTGCCACTATTTATCTTTCTGCCATTTTTTGGCGTGTTAGACTCTTTCATTTGATTGTTTCTCATCATCTTCCATCCTTTCCTCCTTACTAAAATGGAGAATCTCTATTTATAGACCCTGCCCTAACAGATGTCTTGGTCTGAGCCACATGCTCCTCCGTACCCATCGGTTTTCTTTCAGGTCTTAGTTTTAAAACTGTTCTACAACCTTTTTAATATTAAGTACCAGCAATCTGGTTCCATTTTGGTGTAGATGGAGCCCATCCTTCCTATATAGGCTGTCCCTTCCCCAAAAAGTTTCCCCAGTTCCTAATAAATTTAACCCCTCCTCTCTACACCATTGTCTCATCCATGCATCCTACCTACCTAGCCCTACATATGGAACTAGAAGCATTTCAAAGAATGCTACCAGAGAGGCCCTGGATTTTAATTTCTTTCCTAGCAGCCTAGATTTGGCCTCCAGACCTCTCTCCTACCCTTCCCTATGTCACTGGTACCTAAATGTACCACGACCACCAGCTCCTCCTCAGATAACTAAGAACCAGAATATTAAAAAGATAATTCATTAAATCCTTTCACTGGCATGCAACAGGGGAAATAATTTAACGAATGTCACAAAAACCACTTGCTAGTGGCAAGACACATGACCTCAGCAACTAGTAGAGATTTTCCATAAGATAAACAGGTGAACTAATAGGTATGCCTGGCTAGCTCGCAAGGGCTTTAACTATGTCTTAATAGGGCATGGTTTGGTATGATGGCTAATCCCTAACATAGGACTCTGCCTACACTGCCCACAGTAGGAAGAACAAGCTGTAAGTAACCATGACTGCAAGCCAACTGGTACTTGCTGAAAGCAGCAGTGAGCTGGGCAACAGTGACATCCTGCCCAGAGCCCCAAATATTCTTTATACCCTGGACACACTGTCAGGCATCTTTGCTCCATTTTTCCATTGCTTTACAGGCTCTTGGATGAACAGACTGGAATTGATCTTTTACTGCTACTGTGGCTTGAAGCCTTCACAATGGCAGAGCAAAGACAACTAGGAAAAAAGTGAGGAAAAAAATGCTAAAAGCAAAATAGAAGTTCATGGTGTTCTGTAGCAATGTAAAGAGTTAACTGGTGGCCTGGCCAAGCTGGAGGCGAAACCCTGGCTGGCCAGAGCAGCCCTGCCACCCATGAAGGATTGACTGGGCTGGAAGAGGCCCCCTACCCAGTCTGTGGGCTATCCAGACCCCCAGTTAACTAGTTAATTTATTAAAATTATATAATTTAACTGGTTAACATTGAAGGGGTATTTACGTCCCTCATGGTCTGTTAAGAACCAAGAATAAACCACGTTAACATGATCCACCAATAGTCATGTTTTTAGAATGCACACGGGCTTACATCTGTCCCAGGCAAAAGTGTAAGGTAAGGTCAGGTTCATTACATAATGCTGGAAGTCTCCTCTCCTAGAATTATGTTCCGACAGCAATATCACATGTTTCTAAATTGGATTACACTGTGTTCAGCTGGAGTATCTGAATGGTGGAGAGAAGATCCTTTCAGAACATCAGTGTCAAACCAAAACCTAACTGATGCTAGAATTAGGATTGGTCTTGTGGATTCCAAGATAGCAAATCCTAAGGGGGACCTCTGTGGCCAGAGACATTCAGCATGTTCACTGAGTAGAGCCTATATGCTAGAAAAGCTTTAGCAGAAACCACAAAGTGACTGTTTAGTTCCTTATTACCGAAAGCCTACTCTTGTGTAAGAGTAGATGGGACACTGGTGTAGAAAGAACAAAGCATGATAATAGCTTTGTTACAAAGCTTGTTAATAGCCTGAGGGATGGAAAAGTTATGAACAAAATGCCATGCTTAGTCATAAAAACCCCCAAAGCCACTAAACAACTTGGCTTATTTGTATTAAAGTAGGAACTAGAGCCTCCAGCTGAGATTCAGACACTTTGTGAATTGTGCAAAGAGACAGTTCCTGCCCTAACACATTTATCATCTTGAGACAGACAAAATAGAGAAGAAAAGAATTCCTCCATTTTACAGATAGTTTTTATTGATGCAGCTCATTTCCCTATCGTCCTGTGAACTTCTCACCTGTGTGTTTAACTGTAAGCATGTAAGTAGTCTTATTAACTAGTCTTTGATGGCTTAGGACTGGGGTACGTGGCAGAGAGCCTCTCAGCCTGAGCAAAACTCAGCTGAAGCTGTAAGTAACTGTGTAGATATTGAAGCTTGGGCTGGAGCTGCAGCTCTGAAACCTAGGGAGGCGGGTACGCTCAAGAACTGTAGCTCCAGCCCGAGCTCCTGCCCCCTCCCCCCGAAAGCACTCTGTATGCAAGTATTTTCTGTGAAGTAGCATGAGCCAGAGTCAGGCAACCCAGGTTGGGATGCTCACTGCCACAGTGTAGTTATGCTCTAAGTGACTTGATCATGGTCACACAAAGCCTGTGATACCCAGGAACAGAACCAAAATCTCCTGAGGAATCCCAGTCCAATCTCCCACACAGAACCATCCTTCAGTTGCTACTACATTTTCTCATTCAGAGCTTTAAACACAGGGGTATGTTCAAATATATCTGGCCAGGACATTATCACAGCTGTAATCCTACCAATAAGCCCCAGTGTTCTGTGTTACATCAACGCTAAAAAGGAAGAACATTTCTGTAAATGAAAAAAAGTTTGCCTATAGGTCAGGTCTACTAGCTTATAATATGATGGTACATTTAGCTGAAACCCACAACCTTCCACTGATTGGCAGATATAGATTTGCCTTTTGTTAGTACTTAAACCACTATCAATTAGACATTTTGTTGAGACACAATATTGTGATTATGAAAAGTTACCAGAAATAGTAGTATTAAAACTAGAGACAGGTTTAGGGTTGCCAGATGGTTTCAACAAAAATACCAGACACTTGATAATCTTATTTAGAAAATACCAGACATTTATATTTTTTCAATTTGTTCCCAAACAGAAAACTCAAACACTGGACTGTCCGGTTCAAAACTGGACACCTGGCAACTCTAGACAGGTTTATTAATTTCTTCATTAATGAACCCATCTAGCTCTAATCAAAGCCAAGTGGCTGCACATATAGATCTCAATCAGATAAGATTACATTTAGAATAAATCCTGAAATACACCAGGTTAAGAACTAATCAAGCCCTGTTACTCAAGCATATGAAGCTAATACAGCTCTTAAACTTTCAGTAAGTGAAATGAGGAAAATGTTTTGCCTTGGAGCTTTGAAAACTGTATTATGTTGTAGTCAGAAGATAAAACAAAGAAAATATTCTGGAATGACAAAGTATCTGGGATCTGAGTTTTCATGGGCAGCAAGATGCAATAAAAAAAGCCCACGCTCATTGAATCTAGAGCTTTATTTAAATCCTTATGGAAAGAAGCATTTAACCATTTCAGAGGTTTATGTTAGGGAAAGTTTAAAAAATTCCCCAAAGAAAGTTAATGAACATCAGTTCTATCTGCATCACAGTTATGTAATTTAAGACAAACCCTGAAATAAAGATGGGAATGGCTTAAGAAAAAAGAAAAAAAAAGATTTTAATGGAAGTTAGGCACCTAAATACCTTTGAGGAGCTGTGTCTTTGTGACTAAGGGTGTGATACACAAAAATGCCTATGTAACTGCATCTTTAACAGTAAAGGTCTCAGAGGTGTAGCCTTATAAGTTATTTTTGCTGAAACAGTCAAGGAGCCGGTGGCACTGTAAAGACTAACAAATTAATTAGGGCACAAGCTTTAAGGGGTCCCCTTGTTGTTTTTGCTTTAACAGTGAAGTGTCTACAACACTTTGGCCACCCTATCACACCTATCTCATTTGAAGTGGGTTTTACCCACAAAAGCGCATGATTTTATATACATCTATTAGTTGGTGTCTAAGGTGCCATGGGACTATTGTTGTTTTTAAACGATAAAGAGCTACCCCCTGAGACTTTTAATGATAGATGAAGTAATACAAAAACAGAGTTGGCTGTTAAAGGTGTTAATTCCACACTTATAACATCTTGGACTTGAAGCATAGAGGAATATCTGTCAAAATGCACTCCCATCTAACTAGATTAGGGCAAAAACTGTGGCAAATAGTATGTTTGCCAAAAATGCATGGGGGGAGGGGAGACACCAAAACTACTTGTAAATCTGGATTAAATTCAGAAAATAATTACATCCCCAAAAACTGATTTTTTATTTGATATGTTGAAACTTCTTGTTTGACCCAAATAACTTAAATAAGTTTTTCATCTTGGTGTGAAATAATATAAATAAAAATGTCATGTTTGATTCAGAACACACTAGGTTTTTACTTCAAAAGTCAATTATTCATTGAGCTCTTAGGACACTTCTGGTACAGATTTCTGTGGTCCAATGCCTCATGCAGACACCACATCTCATTTTCGACTGGATAACATTTAACCTGGGTGAGTCCAGTATGATTTCCACGAACATCTGAACGTGGAACACAAACTCCATTCCTTTGCTCTGGAATTTCCTCCAAAAAGGAGTCAGAGATCCAACATATCCCAAATACCAGGTGGATAATGGTATTTTTAAATGATGATGATGATGAAGTTACGGTATTTTTACCTTATATGCAGTCATTGCAAATGAAGCTGCAAAAACACCAATTTTCTATTAATTCTGGGTAACAGTATTAAAACTGATTTTACCGGTCTATGTTTAGCTGTGTCTGAATTTGAGATTGTTGAAAACACAGCAAAGTTGTTCATACCGACGCACAAGTAAATGGAAAATTCAAATGACGCTGTGGTGGCCAAAATGGAAAAGTTTCAATGCACTGGACAGACATGGACACACACATGGGCATTCCAACCTAGGCATGTTAGGCTCCTCCAGTGACTGGAAGAAGAAGCTCGTGTTAGCAAGTCTGATAACACGGAGAGGGGAGAATCAGGGTAAGAGACATCTAGCTACATCCTGTTCCTTCTAAATGTTTTCCTGCCACGTGCAGAATACATTTTTATGTGCACCATCCATAGAAACACATGCTGCCTGCTGTGGGCACTGTGGATGCTCTGCTACTCAGATAGGTGGCATTTGAATCTCTGGTAGGTGGCCACCAAGCACTTAGTTTACAGAAACATCGGCCACATCTGGTTGAGTTTTGCACCCAAGCTCCTCCAAATTGTACCATTAAAATAGAAACCAAGTCTACAGACTATTCCAGTCCTTCACACATCCCAGTGCAGCAGCACTGCAAATCTCACCTTCACCTCCCACCCATGGTGTCCAACATGCTAACCACATGTGGCTATTTGGCCGATTGAGTGTGCCTAGATCACTACAGAACTAACCACTATAGTGGCTACTGCTTCAGCACTGACTGGACATCACAGCCCTATATCCTGCATTTGGGATGAAAGCCTGCCTACACTGATGTCAGGGGCGTAGCAAGGGAGTGGATGGGGGCAGTTGCCCCCGAGCGCCACGTTAGGGGAGGCGCCAGGCTGGGGTGGGACCGGAGCACACGCCACACAGGCCTACGTGACACACAGAGCAGCAAGCCAAGAGCTGGACCACATGCTGCCTCCCTGTACACACTGGGAGCTGAGGCAGCTGGACCGGGAGAGACAGGAGCGGCCACCTTACCAGTCCCATACCTCCAGTGCCTGGCTCTGCGGGAGGGGGATTTGGTTGTGGGGGGCACTGGGGTTGCTTGGCTCTGGGGGAGGGGTGGGAGCATCAGGGTACTTTTTTAAAATGGTACTTTTTAACAAAAGGAAAAAACTTAAAAACAATCTAGTAGCACTTTAAAGACTAACAAAATACAGATAGCCCCCGACTTACAAATGAGTTACGTTCCAAACACTTGGTCATAACTCTGACCTCATTCATTTAAATGTGACCACGCTGTTCGTAAGCGTGGATCGTGTTCATAACTCAGGGACCGGCTGTAACGCGCTTAATGGGAAGTTGGTCGTAAGGACAAACGGTCATAAGTTGATGCGTTTGTAACTTGGGGACCACCTGTATGTAGATGGTATCATGAGGTTTTGTGGACAAAACCCACTTCCGCTCACAAAAGCTCATGACACCATGTATATGTTGTGTTAGTCTCTAACAGGATAAACTTAAAAAACAACAAATAGTCTGGTAGCACTTTAAAGACCAACTCGGCTACCCTTCTGAAGCTTATAAAAAAAGGTTGAGAAACACTGCTCTGTACCATTCCTTTTGGCTTCTCTGTTTCCTTTCTCCTTTGGCAAGTTGGGCAGGCAGGAGTTTTGGTAAATATATATCAGACGTGCACACAGTGCTTGCTCTACCTCAGCTGGTGCTTGATAATCAGGGCCTTAATTCTAAAGGAGTTGACATTACCGAGGTGACAGATCCCCCCACGTTTTGTTGTGGATTTTTCAAAGAAAATGCTGGTGTTTTTATAGGTCACCCACATCTTCCAGTCCTAGCAGAGACTGGGGATTAACATGGCTTTCTCAATTAAAAAAGTCTTATACATGTTTGAATGTTGTGTTTGTGAACACCTGGCAAGGCAGTCTGCTCAAGGTAAGGCTGGCCTTGAATGTTGACATCTACGGCTTCAGTTGAATGGCTTGTGTGAAATTTGGAAGAGCAGCTCAGAGAAAGACCTCTCTCCTTTACTTAAGGATAGGATATAGCAGCCTGAAGGGAAAAGTCCTCATGGCAGACAGAAAGCCACGCTTGCAGTGTAACTTCAGCATTAGGCTACTTATTGCTTCAAGTGCCTTCAAGAAAGCGAGGGTTATTCTGGTGTTGTGTGTTAGCTTTATTTAAAAGTTTTTTTGAGTGTTATTTTAACAGGTAAATTAATCTCTTACATTCATAACACTCAAGTAGTTTATCACTGTGTGATAGTATGAAAAACAAGTAGGTTAATTAGGTAAGTAACTAGGCAGTTAGGAAGCATTACAGATTGCTTACAATAAATTTGATATGCTCAAAATCTTTTTTACCTTTTATTCATTAAAGCAATGAGTTACTCATTTGCTATAACTGTGGTTCTAAATGCTTGATTGAAACAGTGATGAAATTCAAGTTTAGGTTGTATAACATTTATTTCTCGTATTTTATAAAACATTTTTAGAATGACATTTTTTATATAAAAGACATGAACCTAATGAGAACAGGATATGAACAAATTAAAGAGAAAAATGATTTAACAGAATGTAAACAACTTTATATTTGTTTGTAGTTAGTCAAATAGGATATTTATTGTTTAATGAATTACTTAAGAGGTAGATTATTTACAGTGGTGTAGTCAGGAGGATGCGGGGGGGGGGTAGGGGAGGGTGCGGAAGGGAGTTGCCCCCAGGGGGCTATGCTAGTGGGGCACCAATTTAATTCCCCTCCACTCCCCTTGTCATCCCTCTGCTCGCCTGATCCTCTCCTGCCCCCACCGCTGGCTGGAGCCGCCTCTTCCCCGAATCTCTGCCCCCAGCCTGAACCTCCTCCACTTCTGCGAGAGGGTTAGTGCATGCATGGCCCAACCCCAAGCTGGAGTAAGACACAGCACCAGTCTCCCCCTCCTCCAGGGTTGGGCTCAGCCATGTGCCAGGTTCGGGGCCCTTCCACAAGGCAGCAGTGGCATGTGGGCCACAAATTTTGCCTTCACCCCCGGAGTGCATAATACCCTCGCTATACCTCTGATTGACATTGAGGGCAAAACTCCCATGAAGCCAAGATTTCACTTGTGGATTCTGCTAGATCCAGCCAACCTTTCATCTTTCCCCCTTTCCCACTTCCCAAGTAATACTACAGAAATAGCAAGGTCAAAGCAATCTAGGTCCCAAGATATGCTAGCCCAGCTGCATCACAACCAGCCAGACCTGGCACAAGCTGGATCCTGCTTGGTGTTTGTTCGGGTTCCATTGCTTAAGCACAACACACGTTTAGCTTCTCCAGCTCCACCTTATTTACACTTTGTTGTGCCCCAAACACAACAACTTTAGATCTGCTGGCATGTGGCTACTGCCAAGTTCTGGTCACAAATCTAGAAAGTATATTATCGAACTAGCCAGCAACAAGTGTTACTTCTGCTGCTTCCCCAACGCCAGATCTGCATCCCGAATAGCCGGGCACAAGCCAGCTGCCCAGCCCCTTCTCTGGCACCTGCGTGCTGCCGGAGCCACTTAGCGCTGGGCAGCACACACACCTGAGTTCCAGCATCTATGCCACGTACAAATGCCCCTTCCCCTCGTCCACTTCTCGCAAGCGTTTGCTGGGAGACTTCACAGCTGAGCGCGCGCGGGGCATTTAAGTGTCCCGCAGTTGAGAGCCAGGGCGAGGCTGATCGAAAGGGCAACCTCTGCCCCAGGGAAGAGTCCGCTCCCCGCGCGTGCACACACCCACATACACACACACACACACACACACACACACACACACACACACACACACACACACACACCCCTTACCTAGCCAGTAGTGCAGCTTGTAGAAGGTGCCACTGCGCAGCTTCATGGTGTGGAGCACCAGGTAGGCATCCCCCACGTAGAAATTGCCGTGCAAGTTCTCGGGCACCGGCACCAGGTCCAGCTTCTCGATCCTCCAGATCTGCAGGCCACTCTTCTGGCCGGCGCTGGCGAACTCCTTGTGGTACAGCTCGGGGGCCATGCTGCGGCAGGCGGCGCCACGAGGGGAGCGAGGCAGCAGGGGCCACGGCGCGCGGGACTCCGAGCAGGCACACACAAGTTTGGCTCCCACTCGGCGCCTGAGCCACAGCTGACGGGCCGGCAGAGCCCCAGGCTTTATAACGCGAAGCCGATTGGCTCACAGCCTCTCAAGGGGCGGGGCCTGAAGCTGCGGGTGCAGCGCTCCACAGCCCGCCTGGGCCAGGGGCGGTCAAAGGCTGCTTGTGCTGGAGAGACTCTGAGGAGGAGCGAGTCTCCAAGGACTGACTCTGCTCTGCTTGCAGCCTGCCTCGGCAGAGCCCGGCCCGGGCTGGGCTGGGCACCGAGGGGCTGCGCTTCCTGGGGGTTTTAGGGAGGGGCTGTTGCTACACTTGGTAGGACAACGAGAAGTCCTGTGACATCGTAGACTAACAGTGTTTCTCAACCAGTGGTACGAATACCCCGGTACTTGAGAGAAGTCTGGGGAGTACTCAGCACAACTGAAATCTGGAGAAAACTGAATATTTGTTTTAAGTTTTACAGCGCTTTATTATTTTTACACCCAAAAATTTCATCGCCCGCCCTGCTACGATTAAGTTGTTTAAACAAATGTGTTGCAATGGTAGAAAAAAAATGTGTGTGTCTGAAAGCTATAGGTACTGGGAGTACTTATATTTTTTGTTTAAAAGGGGTACTTTATAAAAAAAAGGTTGAGAAACGCTGGACTAACAGATTTATGGGAGCATAAGCTTTCATGGGCAAAGATCTACTTCATCAGATGCATCTGCCCACGAAAGCTTATGCTCCAATAAATCTGTTAGTCCATAAGGTGTCATGGGACGTCTAGTTGTTTTTGTAGATTCAGGCTAACATGGCTACTCCTCTGATACTTGGTAGGATGTTACTTTGGGGGAAGGGAAGTCTGCCCCCTAATGAGCACATACAGAGCCCTCCTGTGATACTGAGCATGCTTTCAGGCCTGCGCACAGGGAGTAATTTTTAGAGCCCCTGAGGGATGCAAAATTTGCATCTGCATCTGTATCCACAAAAATGAACTGCAGTTATCTGCACCTGTATCCAAGGATGCAGATACCTGTGGCTATGCAGACACCTGTGGCTTTGCAGGGCTCTCATAATTTTACACCTGGTATCTCTGCCAATCCAAATAATGAGCATGAAAAACACTGCGCGTGTCAAATTGCTAAAGAGTCCAGAGAGGAATCTGTCAGGCCTTTTGCTACTGTTACACAGAGCAGTGATGACTTGGTTTAAGAAAATAAAGAAAGAGGCCAGGACAGCAAAATACAACTGAGTCATGAATCATGCCTCTGTTTGCATATATAATTCTATCACATCGGGTCTGATTTTGTGAGCAACTCTTATCTGGGTTCATAGAATTCTTGTAGCTTTATCTTGTGGCAGGGTTGGTCACCCCTGGAAGGCAGCTCACATCTCTCTTCCCTGCTTTTCCATAATTGTATTTTGGTTGTTTTGGGGCAAAGGGTTCTCAAAGAAACCCAAGAAAAAAATAGACTGCTCCCCATCCTGGACAGTTCCTATACCCAACCTCTTCCTCCTTGAAAGGTTTAAGAGTGTCGTATTTGTGT
>CM057846.1:189558510-189571872 GCA_030068395.1 Apalone spinifera
AGACTGCAAGCTTCTTTCAGAATAAGCTTTTCTGGAAGAGATCTTCCGGAAAAGTTTATTTCAAAAGAAAGTGTCCACACGCAAAAAGTGCAATGAAATAGCGATGTGCTATTTCGAAAGATAGCGTTCTCATTGATTGGATGCTAGCTCACATTTAAGGCCATCCAGAACCAGTTCAGGTGGGGCATTGGGTCAGCAGTTGCTTCCGGGTGCTGTTGCCTAAGGCTATCTGAGACACGTGCTTAAAGGGACCCCCCTGGACAGACGTTTATCAGTTTCTTCTGCTTGCTTGCCTACCTCTCTGAGGGACAGCAAAGCATTTGCAGTGTGTGTTCTGGTTGCCCTGCTTCAGGACACCACAGCACTCCTTGCCATGGAGCCGGAACTGCCTCTGGGCACGCGATGGCCCCACATGCCATGCTGCTGTTTCTGCAGCAGTTTTTGCAGGCTGCCTTCATGGTCCTGCATGAACTCGACTCAGAGCTCATGTTTGAGAACCTGTGCCTGTGTGTGGGAGCAAGGCCCTTGCAACCGCATGGCATGGTAGAGAGACGCTTCTGGAGGCTGGACACCAGTTCCAGCTGGTGGAACCGGCTGGTGATGGAGTGGTGGGACGACCAGCAGTGGCTCCGTTACTTCCTCATGAGGAAGGAGACTTTCATGGAGCTTGTGTCTGGCTTGCCTCTGCCCTCCGTCAATGTGACAGCCGGATGCAACCCGCCATCCCCCTGGAGAAGTGAGTTGCCATTGCCATCTGGAAGTGCGCCACTCCAAACAGCTCTCAGTCTATGGGAAACCAGTTAAGTGTGGGAAAGTCCACCATCGGGGACCTCCTCATGGAGGTAAGGCACTCTCAGGCTGCAGTCCCTGGAGGGGGTGGGAGTACTGGAAAGGGGGACCCAGAGAAAGGAGGGTGAGGGTGCGGGGGGAAGCCCCATCACTGGGGGTTCTGCAGGGGGAGATGGGCTTCATAGGGGGTGGATCCTGGGGTGTTTGTGGGAGGAGGGAACGGCGACTTGGGGACCTCCCAAGGGTTCAGTGGGGTCCTGCCCCAGAGTAAGAGCTGATCTCCTGGGCCATGGCATAGTCCTGCTGGAGGTCTTTTACTTTACCTGGACCTGCTCCAGAGTGTGGTGGTGGCCCCTGGTGGCCAGGCTCTCAGCCATATATGTTGGTGTTGCGCCATCTGGAGCAGAGATCCTAGAGGGTCTCCTCCTTCCCCCATATCTCCAGGAGGACCAGGATCTCTGCCCCAGTCCAGGATGGCGCATGCATTTTCCTGCCCCAAACTGGCTCCTGGGAGTCCTGGGCATGTTCCCTGGGAGGGCCAGTAGGCTCTTGGAGGGCTTGTGGCTGGGACATAGTGCCCAGATGCGTGGCAGTGGCAGCCACATGGTTAGTTGCAGTTCCCAGGGCTGGCTTCCTACCACAAGCCCTGTCCCAGGTGTCTGCAGCTTTAATAGTTTCTGAGAAACAGCAACTATAGAGTTGTGATGAGTGTGGCCAGAGTGGCCAGCAGAGCACCTGTGTTATTTCCTGGAAGCCACTTTTTTCGAAATAACTCCCTTTTCTGTGTCCACACATGCCTTTTTCCGAAAAAGCTTTTTCGGAAAAAGCCTTATTCCTTGTAGAATGAGGTTTACCAACATTGGAAAAAGCCCTCCATTATTTTGACTTTTTGTCAAAATAACGTGTCGCAGAGCTGGTCCTTTAACCACGGCCTCACGCGCGCACATTGCCCATTCTGCCACACAAAGGCCCCTCACAGAAAATGTAGGCCGCTGACACTCTCTGAGAAAGCATAACCTGTAAGCGCACAATGCAGCTTTCAGTGAACGGCATTTAACCTTGTAGGCATCTAAGAACAGGGAGTTGAGCATGAAAAGATAGAACACAGCTGCAAGAGATAGTTAAGACTCTCTTGACCGGTCCTTGAAGGTAGGGAGGTAGGCATAGGGAGATTAGACGCAACTGCCATGCACACTGACCACATCCGGCACTGTCCACGGGGCCATCAGGCAGGCATCATGAAAAATCCTATAGGGCAATATTGCACATTACCTCATTACCAGCCTATCAGGCCCGGCCAGGGAACAGACCCTAATAAGGTACCGGATATCAGGTTATGTTATAAAACTCCCTCGATCCCTTTGTTCGAGGAGGTTCCGAGTGTTGAGGTCACGTGTCTTTTTTGCCCGGCTGAAGGATTGATCACCCTGAGGCTGCCTCCCCACCCTTCGAGTCAAAGATAGGGGTGCACGAGTTCTGAGCATGCTCCAAGTTCTAGTGTGTCTTTACGCTGTTATCGTTGCTGGATTTGTAAGTATTGCTTAAATATATTAGTTATTGGTTTAGTTAACAGTTGAATCGTGTTAATTTCACTGTGTAATTCTGTAGAGTGTAACTGAGTTCTATTAACCACACTGTGTAAATTGTATAATCTTGTGTTGTGTAGCGGTGTTGTATTTAGGCCAAGTATAAGTGTTAGAAATAGAAATCTAGGAGTTGTTAAGTTGTAGATGTAGATTAATGACTAACTCCACCAGCAGCCTAAAATAACCATAAAGGGGCTGGCTGTAGACAGAGTTTTTATTATCATTATATTGGCTTTGTTTTTGTATTTTTTGCTTGCATGCTGCTCTGCCTTAAGCGAATTAGAAACAGTGATTTGGTATAGTTGAATTGTAATCAAAGAAGTTTGTAATTAGTTAAGTATAGCTAAGTTTAGGTTTTTCCACCCTGTATAGGTATTAGGTAATTGCGTGTTTTTTAAAATAATTTGAAAGTTATTTGGTTTTGATAAAAGAATCATTCCATTTAATAAAAAATCATTTGTTTCACCATCATCCAGCAGTTTTCACTGGGTAGTCGGCTTTAACCCCTGGGGGCTCCCATCACATCACCAAACCAAGTTGCGACATAACGCTATTGCAGTGTGGATGCAAGTATTGTTTTTCTGAAATAACAGCCGTTATTCCAGAAAAATGCTGCTGTGTAGACGTACCTTTAGTGGAAATCAAATGTTATATCTTTCTATTCAAACTGATCTGTTTATTTAAAATTTTCAAATGACAGGTCATATTTTGTGCTCAGATGCATGTGTATAGCACCACTGATGTCAGTAAGGTTATGCCTAGTTTGGTGAACAATGACAATGTGCTTGTTCCTGTACAACATACATAAACAAGGTTAAATATACTAATGCTGTTTTAACTGATTTATTTAAGACAGAAATCAAGGAGAACTACCCACACAGTAAGGTACTGCTTAGGTTGTCAGAATTTGACCTTTAGTTCATTTACACAAATTTGCCTTACCAGGTTCAAATACCAGATAACTAGCTGTCTATTGGTTTATTAGTAAAGGAACCATTAGTACTTTTAGCTCATTGCAATGTATATTTATTTGATTACTTGCCCCACCGTCCAAATTCTATATCCACTATTATTTTCAGTCTTCCTGGATGACCTTTTGCAATTTACCTCCCATCATTTGATTGTAGTTTTAGGCCCAGAATGATCCCCAAAGGTTTCTAACTCCCATCCATTTACATCTGAGTTAACATCTAAATCCAGAACTTCGTGCTACTTCTCTTTGCACACTTAAATCTAATTCACAGTCTCCTTTTTGCAAAACTGAACATTGGCTTTGTTAAAATTAGTTGTATTTAGCCCTAACCCTAAAGCATTTATATTTTAAAACAGGCCCCCAACAGATGAAATTACATTTTGGATCAAGTGTCCATCTTTAAATTACAGGGATTATATTTGGACTAGTCATTAAGGTAAAGTTAGCAGAAACTTTACATTTTAATATTCAATATGCACCTGCTTAGTACTTTCTATTTTGATCTAAACATCTATTCCCCCAAAAGAAAAATAGTTGTTTGACAATTCATGCCACCAACAATATGGAAGGTCATATAATTTAAGTAATCAACTTTTGATTTCCAGAAACTATGGGTCACATCATGCTCAGTTTACTCATTAGCAGTTTTATTCCTGTTTTCAAATTTACCTAGGAAAGTCCATTCAGGCTTGCTGGAGAGAAAAGTGAGATTTATGCTTAAAAATTAGATTGACCTAGCTATGGTTGCTCAGGGATATGAACGATTTCATTCCCTAAGCACTGCCATTAGGTTGACCTAACGCCTGCTGTAAACACAGCTAGGATGACAGAAGAATCCTTCCATCAATGCACCTCAAGCTTTGTTTTGATAGGTAGCTGTTGTTTTTTTCACTGAACAAGGTGAGAAAAAGAGGAATTAAGACAGGGGTCACACAAGGGTTTGCAGAGGGCTCATTCCCAGCTTACCACATTCCCATGTCACTCTGCTCCACAGACCAAGCCTAAACTGTGGGACTGCATGAGCTTCCTCTTTTTTCTTCCCATTTTGAGCAATGGTAATACCTTACAGTTTGCTTCACACTGAGTAAATATGTAAAAGGCATGAACTTGGCCAAAATCCAACCAAAAGCCAATTTCTGTGCTTGTTACACTTCTGTAGATCAAAGGTAAAGTCAATAGAGTTACACTGGATTTCACTGGTATAAAAGAGCAACTCTCCTCCACAGTGCAATGCTCAAAGACTTTAGTGATGTGCACTAGGGATATTGCAGCCCAGCAGACAGCGAGCTAGAGTGACAGTCCTAACCCTGCCACTGCCTTGCTAAGTGACCTTGGGCAAGTCACTTTTGTCAATCTAAATTCTCTAATCTGTAAAATGTAGCTAATGATACTGACTTCATTTGTAAAGCACTTTGAGATCAACTAGTGAAAACTGTTATATAAAGAGCTAGTTTGCATTTCATGAAATGTGAATTTGATCCTTAATCTGTATATACAATTTGATCCTTAATATGCATATACAACTCTTTAAAGTTTGAAAAACAAAACTATCCATAATCCTATATTACATCTTTGAAAAATGTCAGTTGTCACTATTGACACTAATGAACTATTTGTCAGTTTTAATCTAAGTCTAGACAGCTTGGTAAAACATTTTAATGACATATCAGAGAGAAGTGAAGTGTCAGGAATTTAATATGGTAGAGCAATGCCTTTTATACAGTTTCCTCCTGGTCCATGGAATTGTTTTGGTGTGGGTTGGTTTTACCTCTGGAGTATTTTATACCTACATTAACAGTTTGATTAATAAATTACAATTTCATGTTCAACCCAACCAATACAAATGAGCTTAGTTGCATGTTAATACCAATATTTAAAACCACAAGAGAGCAGAGATAAGGAATCCGAGACATTTGCCTTCGTCAATGTTCTCCGCCCAGCATATCACCTCCCTTGCTTTTATGTGTTATGATAGAGTCTTTCATTGCATGGTCATAAGGCGTTAGCTAACAGGAAATATTCACTGACAAATATAGGTTTCCAACTCTGTTGTCTGTCCTGATACTAACTAAGCATGGTGATAACTGTACCTAGTTTGACAAAATTAACCAAAATCACCCAAGCAGGACTGGAGTTTGCTTGCTTGCATTTGGACACCACTGTCAAAAGTTATATGGCAAAAGCTTGGAGATCTGTGCCACAAGGAAGCTCAAGCATACAATGAGATCATGTTTCTTATCATGAAGCATGGAGGAAAGGCAGGAAATAAAGGAAAATGGAAAATTAAGTAGTCTGATCTGAGAAAGATTCAGGGCACTAGACCAGATTTTCAGCTAGTGTGATTCAACATATTTTGCATTGAAGTCAGTGGAGCTAAAATAATTTACATCTACTGAGGATCTGGCCCAATATTGTAGGTCATCCCTTCCCCTTCATTTCTTGGCTAACGGGTCATGTGGGGCCTTATTTTCCAGTCAGAGTAATAAGGATGCAACAGACAAGAGAGCAAGCAAGAGACTGATCTTTAGTAACTGGTTCCTATCATATGACACGAGTCAGAATTATATGGCACGGGCCATTATCCATTGCCTTCACTGATCTACTTTGCTGGGGTGTAACAGACAATTCAAGGTGTGGGTAACATTGCCAAATCAGATAGACAAAGTGGATGAGGTAATATATTTTATTGGACTATCTTCTGTCAGGAGAGACCAGCTTTCAAGTTCTTCTTCTGAGCTCTGTGTAGCTTAAAAGCTGGTCCAGTAAAAGCTGTTACCTCATCCAACTTGTTTCTCATATTCTGGGACCAGCATAGTAACTTACAACACTACAAATACCAAATCAGATTGGTGGTATTTTATGTATTTTATGCACAAGATCAAATTAGTTTTATTTTTAGAGCTGAGAAGTGATGATGTACTGCTGAACTTCCCCATTTCTATATATATATGTATGGTTTTACAGAGATTTGGTTATTTATCTTTCTACTGGTCTGGGTCTTTACAAAGTAAAGAAGGGGAAACTGTCACATTGCTGTGCTATTTATAAACATTATTTCTTCAACACGCAAACTTATAAACATTAGACTGAACTACCAAAACCCTAGGAAATGAAGTTCTGGAAAACACATTACAGGACTCATCAAGCAACACTAATTTATAGAAAGTACAGTCCTCCTCTAGACCCATTCAATGCAACATCCATCATATTCATAAATCAACTATCCATTAAACCAACCTTTACTCTGTCCTGATAATGATGCAGATATTAAATATGAAAAAGGTAGCAATCTTCTCCATCCATAATAACTAATTTTAAAGCATCAGTGACAGTGAATCTCAGAACATTATTAAGAGAACTTCTGTCCCACGGAACTTTATTACTGGCATGCAAATTAACCAATTTAGTATATAGTAATGTTGTCACCTTGGGAGCTGTAGACCACCTTAAAAAATGAGATTTCTTCTTCCATGATAAAATTTCCTGTTGGTAAAATTTCCCCTTTATAATTTTTAATACAAATATTTTGAATTTGTTAATTTGTTTTAAAAGCCAATCAACCAACAAAAGAAAGTTCATTTAGACTTCATGAAATTTAGGTTTTTTAAAAACTAAAATGCTTTATTTAAAGTTTGGAGATACCTTTATGTTTACTTTCTCTCAGCTGGAAAAGGGGGAGGAGAAAGTATGAGAAAGAGAAGAAAACTTCAGCGTTCATTCCTTTAACTGTTCAATTAAAACAATAAAAAAAGATATGAAAAGCAAATTTGCTCATCCTTTCCAAACACTTTATAACTGTTTTCCCAACTGACAAAATTTGAAAAATAGTACTCCAGAATGGGAAATAGCTCTATTTAAATTTTTTAACAAAATTTTTAACTTGGAATCATCAGTTTTTCCTATTTTTTTCTTATTTTTTTAAATGAAAAAACATTTTTTTCTGAAAAAAAATCATTTTCAACAAACTCCTATTTCCCAACAAAAAGTTTTCAGCCATCATTAAGCAGCTTGCTTCATAGTCTGCCAAAACTCATGCACTTTCCTGTTTCCAACCAGCAGTACTGTGGTGGCATTAAAGAGAAAATTACAGAAAAATATTCTAATTGTATCTAGTTTTGCTGTAAGGAAATCACAATTATAAGTTCTCTTGTCTAGCTCCCTTTCTCTTAAAGCTTTTTTCAAATGATTAAAAATAAATAGCTTCCGGGGTAGCCGAGTTAGTCTGTACGGAAAAAAACAACAAATGGTCTGGTAGCAGTTTATAGACTAACAAAACACTCATAAGAAGTGGGCTGTGTCCACGAAAGTTCATGATACCATCTGCATGTTTTGTTAGTCTATAAAGTGCTACCAGACCATTTGTTGTTTTTTAAAAATAAATAATTAGCCATACTCAAGAATAAGCTGGGATTCAGCACTATGTTATAAAACGGCAAGATGTTGCATTAGCCAATTATGAGTTTACTGAAAAATAGGAGTCTAGTTCCTTTATTATGAAAGAAACAATATCAGATTTCTTACTTCAACAGTAGCCCAAAGTGCTGGGAAACACTACTTCCTGTCAGTGTTAATAGCCATTGCAGATGCCAACACAGCTCTTCAATTTTAAGTGGAGCTACTGTTCTTCATTTCCTTTTTTCAGACTCCTGCATTGATGCTCCCTAGAGGTGGTCACATTTCAGTAATAGCTGGACTTACTCCATTTACTTACTGTGAAGTGTTTTGGGATCCTTCTGGATGAAGGGGCTATTGCAGTGGTCTGCACATTTTTGAATGCCAGGGTATTAAGTATGTTTCATCTACTATCATAGGCACTGATACAAGAACCAAGCTTGCCTGCACATTAAAAGAAGGGTCAGTTTCAAAAAAGAAAAAAAAAAAAATCAGAGCCCAGATTCAGCACTATGGTTTGGTGATGCAAAGCAACTGTAAGCTTAATTTAACTGGTCACCTGAAGTAGGCGGTCAACTGCTTTGCATCATCAGAAAGACACAAAGCAACTATAGGGCAACGTCTACACTGCCCTCTCTTGCACAAAAAAATGCAAATGAGGTGAAGTGTAGCATATCACAGAGCCTCATTTGCATAATTCATGAGGCTCCGTTTTTGCGCAAGAGACTTTTGCACAAAAAAGAGCTGTCTACACAACTCTTTTTTGCGCAAAACCCCCTTCTTGTGCAAGAGCCATTCTTCCGCTTTTTTCATGAAGAATGGCTCTTGGCCAAAAATGGAGCCTCATTAATTATGCAAATGAGGCGCAGGGATAGTCCACGCTTCGCCTCATTTGCATATTTTTTTGCACAAGAGAGGGCAATGTAGACGTAACCTTAGTGTGTAATGGTGTACCTGGTTCTTTAAACACATAGCTAGGTCTTTGCTAGCAGAGTCAGGCAATTTTCACTTTAATAAATAAAAATCATTTCAATGAACTTTTGGTTTTGTTGTATTTAATTTTATGCTTGGCTTTTCTCCATTGTCTTTGATCTGTCTTTTTAACCCTTGCAACATTTGTATGAATTTTAAAATAAATTACAGATGTCAGTTTACATTACAGAACCTTCTACTTTGTAGTAATTCATGGAAGCTTTAGAGCTTTTGTTCCACTGAGAATTTTACTTAGCACAATGTATACATTCCATCATTGCAGATGAAAAAATAAACCAGAAAAAGCATGTGGCATGATGAGACACACTAGCAGGTGAGAGATTTTATTTTCTGGACAATAATTATGTAAGTGACCTCAGAACTAGGATGTTCTAAACTTTAATCTGACCTTTCTGAAATTTAGAAGCTTTCTTTTTCTTACATTTTTGCAAATCTCTCTAGAAACACAAATAATATGGACTGAGTAATAACTTGCATAGGGTTTTAAACCAGACTCCAGTGATGTAAGTAGTTCAGTGCAGTAAATTTCTATAAAGCCAGCATCAACTTCATCTACAGAGGCTGGATTGTGGACAGAAATTACTGAGAAACAATGGTGTATGTGGGTGAATATGGGATTGAACATTTTCCAGTTTGCTCGAGACATCAGAATTCTTACACCAACATTTAAAAAAACTTATTAGAGATTCACATTTGTTTGACTAAAATACTAATGTGTTTTTCACCATCTTCAAGAAATGGAGTTCAAAATGGTTTCTAACTACATTTAAATATAATGTTTTTACAATGTAGTGATGAGTCATGAACTATTATGTTTAATGTTAGACTGTAAATGAATGTTAACTTTCAGGCTAAGAAATATAATTTAGAAAGAAACTGCACCTTCTGTCTCTTTGAGGGAGAAATAGAGGGTTTGTTTGTTTTTTGTTTTTGTTTGTTCTTTTGTTTTTTCTTTTACAGAGCTTTTTGGAATTCTCTAAAGCTTCTAGGAGCAACACCTGAAGCAAATCTCTCTTGATAGTCTGGTTTGGCAGAAGTCAATTTTTATGTATTTATTTTATAATTTTGATGGACAACGATTCTTTTTACAAATTTGATTGATTTAAAGTTTTCACAGTTGTTGGAAATAATGGATAATAGTTCATCAAATGACAGAAAACATTGAGACTAAATGTTAAAGCTTTATAACCATTCAGATCCAAATAGTCAACATCACATATAAAAATATACAAATTAAATAGTTTTAAATCAAACTCTAATAAAGTCTCCAGAAGCATTTTTCTGATTTGGCTTATCTGTAAACTTTGATTATCTTCAATGACAATATTTTTTCCTTTGCTTGGTTATGTATAGTGAAATTGACATTTACCGATAAAAATCTAATTCTTTCAAGCCTATTGATAGGATATGGTCAAGGAAAACACTTTAACATAGAGGAAGGTCTATTTTAAATCAAAGCTTGGGATTGGTTCCTGTTTCCAGATACTGATAAACACATTTAGTGGAAAAAAGAAAAATTTTTCCTGTCCCTTTTCTGACTGCCAGTGACCCTCAGAAGTATGGGGAACATGCTCTGAGGTTGAAAGGCATGTTATCAAAATAAAATTCTTTTCAAGTTTATTTCACAGGCTTAAATGACAAACGAGGACACCAGGATATATCACATTAACTGTAAAAGTCATCTAGTGCATTTTATCAGACAAATGGACATGTTACAGGGACTTGCTTTGATTTGTGTATTCCAAAATGAATCCATCCTACATTTCAGGCCCATGTACCAGAATTAAGTAACAAAACATAAACATTACGGGAAACATTATGTAACACATGACCTTGCAGTAAGGGACTCTCAAGTTTAACACTGTCACTGCTTGTAGATATATTTTACTGGAACCACAGTTTACCCAGGACACCCTGATAAGATGTTAAAACCAACTTGTCCCTATCTGTACTAGCTGCAAGGTCACAGTTAGCATCATGTTAATACTTATATCTCTTTAAGCTGAAGTGCTAACACAACCTAATTTCCTAAGGAAGACAAACCCTCTCGGACATAAATGTGTCTTTTCAGCAAACTCCTTTGTTCCCTGTCTATTTCACTGTGTATACTGATAACCAGCCAGCAGGTATAAATATCAAAATGCTTCATTAATACAAGATAGAAATGTAGCCATGTTAGTCTGGTGTAGCTGAAACAAAAAACAGGACTATGTAGCACTTTAAAGACTAACAAGATGGTTTATTAGGTGATGAGCTTTCGTGGGCCAGACCCACTTCCTCAGTCTGGCCCACGAAAGCTCATCACCTAATAAACCATCTTGTTAGTCTTTAAAGTGCTACATAGTCCTGTTTTTTGTTTCATTAATACAAGGACATACCTGCTAGAGTGTTTCCTGCTCTTCTGGGCACAACCCTGATGTAAAGGCTTTTCCAGCAGCAGCTATAAACACACCGTTCCCTACTACCACTGTATGTAGGCACCAGAATTAATCTTTTATGGATGTAAGCAATGGACTAACCCACAGTTACAATCGCATACCTGCACCTCATTTTCCCCCCGTAAGCAGCGTCTGCATGAATGTTCCCTGACAGCCTGCTGGAAAGGGGGAAGAGACCCTCAGTATGTCTATGTAAATATAGTTTTCTCTTATTTGCTTAGATTTGCTAGATATTCAGCAGAAAGAGTGATGTTTTTGCTCACTGTAATCCATTTGGCTGGTGTTAGGTCACAAATAATGTTAGTGCTAAAGGCAGGAATTGTGAAATTGGCCACCAATGCTTGTAATTATTGTGGGAATGCAGAAAAGACAGACTGTGCTTAACCTGTCCTTAGTTTAAAGAACATTGGATGGAGAAGGGCTCCAATGTCAGACTCTAGCAGTCTAGCAGGACTCCCAAACTGTAGGTTGTATGCCTCAAAGGTCTGCTGTAAAACTGGTTCAACCTGTTTCTCGCCAGTGTTCCAAGAACAGAGTTAAATAGGCTTCATTAGGAGTCACCTTTGTTATTTTTAAATTTCTCCATTGGAGCTGAAGTTATTTGTGGTAGGACTGTGCTTCTATCATAAAGCTGAAACCAAAAGAGCTGAAATTACCTGGAGCAAGACCATGCTTCTAATCAGAGAGACTGCTTCATGCAGACAGCTAGCAGGAGCAGCCAATAAGCAGCCAGGAGGGTAGCTACACAGAGGCATGATGAGCAGCCAGCAGGGCAAGTAAGATGCCTCTTTACCTCACCTCACTGAGGGTGGGAGGTGAACTCTGCAGATGCACGTCTAAACTCTGGGTCTGCACTGACCAAGGGCAGCAACTGTGAGTGGGGCGCAGAGAACGATTGGGCATGTAGAGAACATTTACACTGCTGGACTTAAGAACCTGAGAGAAAAAGAGCATTGCCCAATTTAAGTGGAGTGGGATTTTACCTCTTGGTTTATATTTATTATGAACCTTGTTGTGTTTTCCCAAATTAATGCCAAGTTACTTCCTTTCTTTTATTAAAAGCTTCTTTTCTTCACTCAGACTCTGTGTTTGCAAGTGGGGAAGTATTGCCTCTTGAGGCTCCCAGGGGACGTGTATGAATTTCCAGGTTACTGTGTGGAGGCTTGAGTCGGTTCTATCTTGTATCAATGGAAAGGAACCCCTAGATATTGAACCCAGCCCAGGTTGCTGCTGGATCCACCTGACAGGAGGATTACACCCAATTTCAGTCTTCCACAAGCTTATAAATCTCTGGTCAAAAGCCTGAAGTGTTCAGCCCTTCCAGCGTTAAACAAAAGCCCAACACCATCAAACAGTCTCCCAGCCATCAGCAGTTCTTCACTCCTGTCATCACAGGGTGCATCCTCCTCAGATTGCAGCTCCTCTTTGTGCCTGCTCCTGGCTACAGTAGTCTAGTTATCCCCTTTCTGCACTGCATAGTACCATAGCTCCTTTTCCTTGCTCAGCAGCTCATTGACCCTGTTTGCTCAGGGGTAGAGAAAAAGATTCATTTTCACCCTCACCAGAGGCCATGTCTTGGGAAAATGCAAATGTCAGCTCATGCCCGAACACACCTTGCACTCTTCTTCTGGGGCCCTTTTTTCCCTCTTGTCACCCATTCCAGAAGTCTTTCTTCATCCTACCTCTTAACCCCTATAAGGCCCTCTCCAGCCTCCATTCCTCAAGCCCTCTTGCGTTGGCACCGCAAAGCAACCACCTCTACATTTTACCTCCAACCAAACCATTTTTAAACTGAGCTCCATGCTTATTTAACACAGAATGGCAGAAATTACTGACATCCCTCTAGGACTACATTTCCCAGTACTCCCCTGCCTTAAAGAGTCAAATCCCCACTATCACTGGGATTGGTGGTGCCAGCTCTTACAATGCTCATTATGCTCCTGTACAGTGACAATGAGATGATAAAAATAGAAGCCCAAAAATTCAATAAATACACTTCTCAGATTTATACAGTATCTTTGTACAACACTTAGACTACAACACAGCACCATGAGGATGGAATGTGTCCCTGCCCAAGGGATGGAGCTAACACAGTAGGGACTGATCTAATTTTTATTGAATTCAGTGGAAGTTCGTCCACTGACTAGGTATGTCTAGACTACATGGCTCCATCGATGGAGCCATGTAAACT
>CM057846.1:189584410-189594470 GCA_030068395.1 Apalone spinifera
TGTTTGTGTTAGACAAACAACTCTCAGGGATGATCTAAATAATACTTTGTCCAACCTCAGTGCAGGGGTCTGAACTAGATGACCTACTGAGGTCCCTTCCAGTCCAACATTTCTATGATTCTAAGATTGTACCTGCTGAGAGATCAAAAATTCGCTTTTGAAATGTTAAATGATCACAGCTACGCGGGAAACGTAAGCTCGACATTCAATGTAGAGCATTCCAACAAATGTATGTGTTTCTCAAGGGGGGGGAGGAGCTTACCCAGGGCCTGATTAAGGGGGGGGGACTACTGGGCAGCTGCCAGGAGTGCCAACCTATGGGGAGTGCCTGATGGCAGCTGTAAGGGGCGCCGCGTGGCACCCTTAGAACTGCCATCACGTGCCGCACGCCCAAGGCCAGGGGCTGCGTGGCATCCCTTAGAGCTGCCATCAGGCGGTGTGCAGCTTGCCTGGAGGGGCAGGGCCATGCATGTGCTGTGCGCCCAGGGGCGGAGCCGCACACGTGTCGCACACCCACCGCCTAGGGCCCAGGAATGGCTCAAGCCGGCCCTGGGCTTACCTAGGGTGAGCATATTTTCCAAAGAGAAAAAAGGACACTCCCTGCTGCTCCCACAAGACTCTTGCTCAATACTGGAACATTACGGTTGTGCCCCCACCCCAAACATAAGGCTATTGCCCATTGCTGGAATCCTGTTGGGGCGCCCTCAGTGTCTCCCCCTCCCTGCCAGCTCTCCTTCCTCACTGGTGAGGGGCTGGTATCTCTGGTCACCGCTCTCCTCCACATTCCTCCCCGTCATGCCTTTTTTTTTTTTTTTTTTTACAAAAGTGAGCATTTGTCCCTTTTGCTCTTGCCAACTGGCCACATCAGCAAAAGCAAATGGGACAAATGCCTCCTTTTGAATACAAGAGTCAAGATGGATGGGACAGAGCTTTAAAAAGGGACCAATCTGCCAAAATGGGATGCATGGTCACCTAAGGCCTACCAGCTGACTAGAGGTGGCTTGTTATAAGTTGGAGAGGACTCCTGAAAAGGTCCACAGATTGGGAACACAACAGGAGAAGCAGCGGAGAAAAATCTCAAGAGACAATTTATTTTTAAGTGTTGTGATGCTGCACTAACTGATCAGGACAAAAATGTACAACTCCAGGACACTAGAGAAATCACTGAAGCACTGAGATTGTGGTGAACAGTGCCAGCAAGATGGTTCCCAGCAGCCTTTCTGACACTTTATTCAGCATAGCACTAGGGTACAGTGGCCCTGGCATTGAGAGATTGCAAGGGCAAATATGCTAGTGCATCAGGGTGAAATTCACTTCTCTCCATTGGGGTAAGCTACGGCTTTATGCACTTTGTAAGACCTCAGTAGTCAGGTGAATTTCCACCCCAAATACAGAATACAAAATAATTTTAGTTGTGTTAATCACAAAACCAATATGTGATAAAAATACTAAACTTTCCACGAGAAAGATGCCCTCTATTTAAAGTACCACCTACCAATATTTTAGAATATAAAAGATGCCCTTGTGTTTAAATTGAAAGTGGGGATCAAAATCTAGACTGCAAGGATAAGCAAAATTCATTTAAGCAGATCCCTCGTCACCAAGAGCTGCTCTTCTGAATCACACCCTGGCTAGAAATAAAAGCATGCAATCTGGCAGAAGGTGAATCTTTAATCAGCATGTCTCCTAGTCCTGCTTTTTAACAGCGCAGTTATAGATCTGAGAGCTGCTCTAAGACGGGAAGAGTGCACTGTCTGCATGTTAGCGGATGGAGGCAGCATGCCTGTGTAGGACAGGAACAGGCATAATGTCTCTCACATCATGTCCCATTCTCCTAGGCTATGTCTACACTGGCAGCTTCTTGCGCAAGAACAACCATTCTTGCACAAAAACTTGCCAGCTTTTTTTACTTGCACAAGAACACTGCACACGTGTTCTTGTGCAAGTAAATTTACAGTATAGCGTTGTAAAACAGGGCTTCTTCCGGAAGAGTTATTCCTCTCCCCACAAGGAATAAGCCCTCTTGCTAAAGAGCTCTTCCACAAGAAGAGCAAGAGGGCTTATTCCACATGTAGACAGGCAACATGAATTTGTTGCACAAGTGGCCCCTATGGTTAAAATGGCCATCAGAGCTGTCTTGCGCAAGAGAGTGTCCACACTGCCATGGATGCTCTTGCGCAAAAGAACATGCTCTTGTGGAAGACTTTTTGCACAAGAACTCTTCCGCAGAACAATTCTTGCGCAAAAAGCTGCCAGTGTCACCCGTGGCCCGAGCTCTGTCACCCGTGGCCCTTGCTGCTCCTTTTCTCCTCCAACATGCAGAGAGCTATCGGTATCAGTCCAGATACTGCCACTGTACTGGGCTCCATCAGATCTGAGCGCGTCTCACATCCTAAAGGGAACACCTGAAGACTTTGGCAGCTCTCTTCTCCATCCCCCAGGGGGGTTTATATTTGTGTTTAACCTCCCTTCACTCTAGCCAGCCACTCCCCCGTGGAGGCATAGCATGCTCCCTTTTTCCCTTGAGTTCATGAGAAGTAAATAAATATATCCTCTCTCTCCCCTGCACAAGCGACCATCATGTGGCCCTAAGGAGACACCAGGTCTGCTCCATAGGGAACACTACAACATCACCACCTCCTGCAATGTTGTCCGCAGCTTTTCATCCACACGATCTAGGAATGCCGAGTAGGCATCATGTCGCCTTCTGTGCCTCTAGGAACAGAACAGGAAAGATAAATTAGAGCCATTCAGCCACACTCAGGGCATGAGACTCTCCTTGTCTTTGACAGGAGGGTTAAAGAACCAGAAATTCAGACATACTTACACGTCTGAATCAGGGAATAGGACATGCAAATGTTTATTGAGGCACACATGCATGTGCAATCATCTTATTTGCCTGTGTAAATATTACAAGTAATACTTTTAATTAGCAAAATAATTGCTGCAAGTAGATTAGGTACAAGTGATCTAATGCAGGGGTCATGGCCCATCATCCGCTGGCAGGCAGCGAAACAGTTTGTTTACATTAAGCATCCCCAGGCATGCCCCCCACAAGCTCCCCACTGGCCGCTGTTCACCATTCTTGGCCAATGAGAGCTGTGGGGGGCCATGCCTGCAGGTGTTCAATGTAAACAAACTGTTTTGCAGCCTACCAGCAGATTGCTCTGATGGGCCATGAGCCAAAGAATGCTGACCCTTGATTTCATGTTTCTCCTCATTACACAAGGAGACAAATTCATCCATCTGCTACCCATACAATATCCGTGTTCAATATAGGCTCCATTAACGTTAATGGGAGTTAAGTGCATGCGCTGGGAGCAGATGTAGAGGAAATTTTAGCTTGATGGGCTTGGTTTGTGTTTGTAAGCCATCCCAACATCATTCCCTCCCCCACACCTTTGGAAATCACCAGTGTCTTGCACCAGGAATATGATTCTTCCTCTCTCACCCGGCAATGAACTTCCACACAATCCCCTGGCTGTTTGAAGCTATGAGGGTATGTGTCACTGCCGTGTGCGGTGATGTAGACTTTAATAATAAGGGCTTAATTTGCAAAGCAATTGCTAGGTAGTTGTAATATCTGCCCAAGTCCCATCACAATCAGTTGGAGTCCCCCTTGCCTCCAGGTGTAAACTACAGCCAGAGTCGGGAGAGAACCAGACCAACCATCTACTGAGTCTCCTAAACTCCCCAGCAGTCTGGTGCCCTCATTAGCTGTATCAAAACCTCCCAGAATCCCTAGTGACTTGATCTGCAGCCCACTGGAGTCCAAAAGAGTGGCAATAAGCTTGGCTTAGGGTACAACTAACCGTAAATGAAGCAGACTTAGGTGGCCAAGGGTTCTTTGGTAGAATTAGCCTGGATTCCCATTTGCATTCACGAGGCTTGTACATAATGAATTTCCCCTTGGGATCCATTTGCTTCTCTGTCAGTGGCTGAAGTCCACACACTGAAGTTGTAAAGTAAACAATACGTGAGTAGCTGTAAAACAGGCCATCAGTGCTCTGGAGTAATATCCTACATCGCTATCCCCAGGAACTCTAGGATCATCGGGGTTTGGAGAGCTGTCAGCAGATGGAAATTTGGAGGACAGTCCCAGAAAGAGGAATATGTGAAAAATGCATAACCCTTGTACTCCCTGCCCATCCCTTTGCTGTAAATGGTCGATGATATTCATGTTTTATGGAAATAGCGTATATATAGAGTGGTCGTAACTACTGTGTAATTGTTGACCAGAAATATGGGACTTGAGAGCTATAGCATTTACAGTAAGAGCACTTTTCCCTTGCTCCATCTGCTTAACATAAGAAACCACAAACTAACTCTGGGCAGTGTGCATAAGGAAGACCTCTGATCTCTATTCTACAAAGGTGCAGTAGAGCTGCATTGCTGTTGGGGAACTCCTCCCTGAATTTTCCTGCATGCAGGCAAGCATACTTTGCACCCCCTGCATAAGCCTCATTGGGAGGGCTATGGTTGAGGAGCGGAGAGGTTTCCCTGTTTCCTCACTGAGCTTTGGGGTTGTGGATACCCCTACACTGTGGAGGAGATGGATCAGTCCCTTCCCCTCCCCCACCCCCCAAGCACAGGGATTGCAATTGAGCCTGTCCTGCAAGCCATGCATGTCCCCCCCTTGGGCCCTCCCCCCAGCCACACATTCAAAAGGGCCAGGCACAATCTGATTCTAACAGTGACAGCTGACTCAGGAATGGCTGGCTACAGTAAATCTATGTCTAGAAGCAATTTATCCAGCAATTTGCTGTCACTTTCATGCATGCATGCTACCCCATGCTGCTCATCCATTGCTATAGGACCCAATCCTTCTTTTTAAGGTATTCTGAGACAATCCGATGATGTGCATGAGCCAGGTCTGAGACACACGTTCCATATGTTAACTAGGGAAATAAACTTTATTTTATATACTAATTATCCAGACATATTGATTTTCTGTGCATCATGCTTCATTTGAGACCCCTTAAACCTGCCCTAAGGTCAGTTACCTCAAAATCTTATTCCTACCCCCCTGAATTTATCACATCAATGGCTAACTTCTACAGTACCATGTGTTCGCACAATAGCAAATACTTACCTGTGTTTAAATGCTGAGACTTGAACTTTAAATTGAAAGGGTCTCTGGGGTAACTTGTCACAAAGTCTGGTATATTAGTTTCATACTGCATAAGACAGGTAACATTGCAATGTCAGACATGTCATACCGAAACCAAGAGTCAGAGAAGCCCTGATGTGTTGAAATTAGCTAACGGGCAAGGTACACCACTACATCAAAAATAGCTTTAATGACTTTTCAATTCATAAAACAAAAGTTTGGGATTAGCTCTCCATCTGGCTAACCTGGCATAGTGCCATTCACTTCAATAGACCTACCTCAGCTCAACATCTGTTCGTTTTCTTAGCTGCCCAGAGATAAGCTCTCTGAGGTATGAGCCATCTTTATAGTCTGTTTGTACAGTAGTTAAAACAATGTGATCCTGGTCTATGAGTGGACTCCTAAGCACTACCACCATCTAATTAATAATAGCAGTACAGCATTTTTCCACAGGAGTCCAGATCCTAAAACTGCTAGGGATGAGGATTACTGTCTATGAATGTGATGAGGGAGTACTTAAGATTGCCTTCTAACAACCACATTTGGTTGACCTAAGCAGTATCATGTACTAAAGCTGCTGAGGGATTTTTTTTTTTTTTTAAACAAAATGTTGTTTTTCAACCAAATGCTGATTCACTGAAACCAAACCTTTTTACACAAATCTATTAGCTTTCGCCGCAAGTTTCTCCGGTCCAGGATGGAATTTGTGATTGTGGCAAATTTTGAAATCTCAGTTTTGCGCCAGTGCAGATTAGGAAAAATGTTGGAAATCTGAACATTTTTTTGAAAGATTAGGAAACTGTTTCCGGTCAGCTCTAATCAGTACTCCAGTGAACATGTTTAAGAGATTCTGGTTAGTGGAGAACAAACTAGCAAAGCTGGAACAAAGGAGCTTCAAGAGAGTCTGTATTTGAAAGGATGAATTAAGCAAAAATGACTCTAGGTTCAAAATAGACAAGATTAAATGGACCTGTACTTTGCAGAAGAGGGCATGAAAGTTGTTAATGCTTGGTAGTTTTTGACTGAACTAATAGCTTGTCTTCAAACAATGACTTCACATGCATGGGGCAAGATTGGGTCCTTGCAAAATGGACTTCGAAGTCTGCAGGGAAGAGAGACTTCATTAGGGTGAGCTCTTTCATCTCGTTGGGAATTCTGTGAAAGGCAATGGTAGAAAGGGAATAAGCACCGTTTCCTGTTTGCTGGCATGGCTGACTGAGCAGTTGCACCCAAGGGTGAGCTACTAGGTGTGCTTGCCATGGTGGGCAATCAAGAAAAGATATTTTAAAAACCTACACAGAGGTTTATGACCACAGCAATCACAGTCGCAGGGAATAGGGCATTGTGGGACAGCTTCTGAAGGACTATTGCAATAGACACAGGTCAAAGAGTTCGTATACTAGTGCGGCATTGACTTCAGGAGGTTGATCATGGTTCTGTGCCATTCAGGGTCATGGTTTTACAGCAGCCCTGTAATGGGATATTATGTCAGATAGAGACAAATTTGAATGCAAGATGACTTATGTCAACCTAACTTTGTAGCACAGAGTAAGGTGCTTAACACAAACCAAATTCACAACTCTCTCAGATGTCCACAAAGCATCTAGGATATAAACAACTCTGTCTAGGCAGTGACATACCAGTGGGATTACAAAGGAGTGATCTAGTATATTGGAAGAAAACAGGTCATCATAAGGCTTTGTGGTATCTGAGTTAATGATCTGTGCAAATTATGGGGACATTATGCCTTAATTAATTAGACATGTGAAAACAGAAATGGTGAGGGCTTGTGCAGCAGAAATAGTTCTAGAGCCAAATTCAGGGGTCATCTAAGTGGCAGTGTAAATGACAGACTGGTAATTTGATAAAAGCAGATGTGGAAGTGTGAATTGATGGAATGTGGTCACACACACACACACACCCTCCCCAGTGGGTCAGAATGGGGAACAGCAGGAAGACCTACTAATAGGAGTGCTACCTTGAACTCTGCTAGCTGAACCTGCTTTCTAGTCTTGAGTCCAATTCTGCCTTCAGTTATAATGTGCCACTCCTACTGACTTCAATGGGAATTACACTATGTAAGTGAGAGTTACTGGGCTTTCAGTATGTAAATGACACCAACTTAAAGCCATTTACATCCACTTACTATCATAATCTGCATCAACATTTACCACACCTTTGAATTTTATACCTTTCCCCCCCATCTCAGACCCCGTCAATACTGGAGGTTTCGGGACTAATATAACTACACCCAGCCAATTTTTAATGTAGACACACTGCACTGGTGTAAAAAGAGTGACTTGCAGTAGCGTTGGTTCTCTCATTCCCAAAATCGTGCAGCTACATCCACGGAGAAGGCCTAAACCATTCTGATAGTAGGAAAGCTCAGCAGAACAGGGCCCAAATGTGGCTTTAAGCTAGGACATCAGCCTCTCACTAGTTTATGTTGGTGTGCTTCTGTTGTGTCTTAAAGGCAGCACTGCACAGAGCAGCCTTGCCCCAAGGGAGAATCTGGGACTGAAATTGCAAGGGCCTGTCTCATGGGGATTTTACTGGTATAATTATATCAGTGAAATAGTGCCAGTAAAATTCCTTATGCAGATAAGCCCTTCACAGCTCTCAAAACTTGCATCACTATCCAGAAGATTATTCAAGAGCTGGCTTGCCAGACTTGTGCAGTTTGTTTGCCAGCTGGCTAGAACGGTGGTGAAGTGTAGCCAATTAGGATGTGTACACAGCAGCTAGGGTTGGGGGGGAGAAGAGGCAATTCCGAGCATGAACACACAGATGTGCCTTAGCCCTGCTCCCATTAGTGCACTAAAACTAGCAGCATGGCCTTGGCAGCACAGGCTGTAGCTCCACGTAGATACCTGAGCACAATCCCGCCCAAGCCCCCAACACAGACCTGGGTGGCTAGCCTGAACCACTACCAATGCCACCATGACCATGCTGCCATTTTGAGCATATTGGTGGCAATAGCACATGTATATCTACATGAGGAAGGAGTCACATCTCCCACTTCCTCTAAGTAAACATCTCACTTCCTAATTTGCAGTGAAAGAGGCACCAGCACTCAAGCAATTAAAAAAAAAAAAAACCAAACAAAAACCCAAGACGCACCAAGCCCAGGGGTGCCAGAGCTATGAATTGCCATGCCCTAGAAGTGCTGGGGCTTAGCCCTACCAAACACTTGCACAGACTAAGCACTGAAACAGAGTCTTGGAGGCTGAATGCTGTATTCCTCAAAATTGTTAGAGTGGGGAATCCTTTTGCCCCCTGGGCCTGATCCTGAAGGCAGAGGGAGCGGAGGCTATTTAGCAATAAGCAGGAGCAGACTCTCAGTGCGGAGTTGGAATCAGGGTGGCCAGGTGATTGTGTTTTCTCTCTGTTGATGGCAGAGTTTTGCCTGGGAGGTTTGAGAAAAAAAAAAAAGCTTTCCTCGCTGATGTATTTAGTGGAAGGAGAAAAGTTTGGATTTGTGAAGGTTAATGGAAATTAGTTTTTCTACTAGGATTCCTGTAGAATGAAGTGTTGGAGCACATGAGGATTTCCCATAAGACAGCATTCAGTTAGACAATTTTCCTGTACCAGAAAGGACTAAAGCCAAGTCGACACTCCAGACTTCTGCCAGCACATCTGTGTTTAACAGGGGCACTCCCTGGTCATCAACACAACCCCACTCCACTATAAATGCGGCTATACTGGCAAAACTGTATTTTCAGAGTCTAGCTTGTTTGACTCACTGGTGGTGCTTTTACTATGCTAGTACAAACTGAAGCTTTGCCCATAGAGTTGTATCTGCGCTACAAATATTTGGATGAAAGATTAGACAAGTGTTCCTTAAATACTCCTGGTGTAGACATAGGCTTGAGAATTGGCTTTTATTTAACCTAAGTAAACAAAGAATAGAGGAGATAAATTCCCATGAATGCAATTTGGCAACGGAATTTGGCCCTGAGTACAGCTGAGACTGAAAATAAGTGGGGAACAGTTATTTATTGTTTTCCTGGTAAATCTGACCTATAAAAGAAAACAATAGGATCTATGCTGCTTTTTTTTGGTCACTTTGTGAATTATAACAAAAGTTAAAAGTTTGTTTTGGAGGGAGGGGTAATTGCCATTTTTCACCTTTGAAATTTTCCTCCTATTTTCCCTTGGGTTTTTTTCCCCCTACATGCCTAGTTGATATAGCTCTGCTGACAAAACTCTGTAGGATAGATCTAGCCACAATCTCACCTATTGAAGCTATTACACCAAGTGTAAGATACTTGAATAGGCATTGAATCATGTGCAAGGAATGTTTTGTGATTGGCATCTCTATCTTAGAGAATCTAGCCTGAAAAACTGAAACAATTCATTTCTACATTTTCAAATTCTTTTTTTAATTTTAACCAAAGCAAGGTCAAAATTGAGATGAATTCACAAAATATTTTAGTTGTCCGAAATCTGCATTTTTGGGGAAAATAAAAGTTATGGTTGACAATTTCACTATTCTATTGCAAATAAATAATAAATACAAATAATAAATGTGAAGCTACATTTTCCCCCTCCAATTAGTTGAGCACTTTGGGCATGGATCTTGGAGACCAGACATTGCAGCCATACAGCAAAGAGGGAAGAAAAAACAATAAGGTAAGGGGAATGAATTAGTCATGAACCAGTCATATCCATATTTTTTATTTCAATCTTGTATGCAAAATTTATGGAAGGTTCCAAAACACTATACCCATCAGGGAACCCCTGTGCTTTCAACAAAGCTTTTCAGAGACCATTTCTTTTCTTAAACAGAGCTTGTATTTAGCTATCTACAGCAAAGTTAAGTAACTACTGCCCAGCCTTCGATCAAAGTTTTTGTTCCAAGAGTGACATCTAGTGGCCTAGGTCAGTGTTTCTCAACCAGTGGTATGAGTACCCTCAGGGGTACTCGAGAAGTCGGGGGGGGGGGGGGGG
>CM057846.1:189594487-189607625 GCA_030068395.1 Apalone spinifera
GTACATCAACGCAATTGAAATTTGGAGAAAACTGAATTTGTGTTCAGTTTTACAGCGCTTTATTATTTTTGTACTTTTTAAACCCAAAAATGTCCTCAACTGCCCAGCTAGGATTAAGTTGTTTAAACAATGTGTTGCAATGGTAGACAAGAAAAATGGTATCTGAAAACTGTAGGTACTGAGGATTTTTTTTTTTTTAAAAAGAGGTGAGAATACTTAAAAAAACAAAAGGTTGAGAAACACAGGCCAAGGTAATGGTATTGTAGCTGTGTCGGTTCCAGGATATTTGTGAGGTAAAATGGGTGGGATAACATCTTATTGGACCAACTTTTGCTAGTGAGAGAAAAGCTCACACAAGGCTCTTTTTTACCAACAGAGGTTGGTCCAATAAGAGCTATTATCTTACCCACCTTGTCCGTCTAGTAGCTTAAGATGTTAACTATCAAGGATTTTATGGCTACTGAGACAAATTGCTTCAGACAGTCCACAGGGATGCACACACAGCATTTTGGAGCAATCCTTCCCACCTGGGTTGACCTATCATTTTTCATTGTCCACTGTCAGAAGTCAGGGTACTAGGTTTGATGGGCCTTTGGACTGACCTAGCAGAGTCATTTCTTATGTGCTAGCACTCAGAAGATGTGTGTAGCCAGTGCTTTGAAGTTGCAACACAGGCTCTGAAGCCTGGAGAAAGGGGTGGACTTCACAGCCCAATCTGCAACTTCAAAGTGCTCACTATATGGGAGTGCCAACCTGAGCCCCACCAGGTCAAGTCTGTTGACCGTGGCTGGAGGGCTTGTTTCCACTGGCTCCAAACTGTTTTGCAGACATACTACCATGACATACTCTTACATACCTTACCTGCCTAAAATCATGTGGTTTGGGATCACGGTAGATGCCACTCTTATATTTTCCATTCTCAACAAACATTTTAGCTGCCTCAAATGAGCCTACATGTGGAAACCTTGTTACAAACTTGGGTAACTCTTTCTTCCTTTGCAAAGCAGGGTAGAACTGGCTGGTGTCTCTCCTTGGCAGCCATTGCTTTGTCTCAGGTTCTGTGTTATTGAGGGTCTCCAGCCCTTTCTTTTCCTTTCCTGATGCCTTTCTTGAATGTGTGGAAGATGTATAGAGTTTATAGCTAAAATCTGGAGGCTGCTTTTGCCATCTATCCTTCTGGGGGATGTCTTGGAGCTGCTGCACAAAAATTTGATTCTGTGCAAAGGCCAAATCCAGGTATGCTGAAAATTTGATTTGTTTCTCAAAAGAGAACACGGGATGTCTGCCTTCATGGCTAGGGGTGAACATTATGGGATCTTTCCTTGCCGGTATTTTAACCCCTGGGAGAAAAACAAAAACAAAAACAAAAAAAACATGCATCTGATTAATGATTGTTCTGCATGGGTTTAGCACTGATTACATGCTGAGTGTTGTACAATACTAGTGCAGCTCAGATAAATGAATGCCTGTAAAACTTCGCTCTTCATTACATTTCATTCAATATCAGTATTTAGATTAATATCATTGGGTGGTCATCTCTGGAAGAGGGGCAGGATGATTTTGTGGTGCTGGCACCCAATTGGGACTCAAACTAGGTTCAATTTTTTGCTCCAGAGATTCAGTTCTAGTCTACATAGGCCCCTCTAGCCCATTTATCACCATGCTATCTGGATTGCCTTTTATAAGTTCCAAATGCCTCACATCCCTAAGCTGATTGGAACAAGCAAACACTTAAGGCCACTTAGAGCCCCATTAAAATCATCTGGATAAGAGAAAGGTTAAGATTGTGTCATGATTACTTTTACTAAAACTCAGACAGGACATGGACAATAAACAAAAATTCACAGAAGCCCACAACCTGTCCCTGACTTAATAACAGTAACAAAATGATTAGGGGGAAGAGTCAGAGGGTGTCTGGGCTTTATGGGGCCAGTGGCTAGAATCTGAGGGGACCCCTGCTGCAGCAGCTGTGAACTCTTGGATCCTCCCAAAGCCTGTGGCAGCTCAGAACTGCGGGTCTTCCCTCAGAAGCTGAGCACGCCAGGGTCTCCCCACCCCCAGGCACTCCAGGACCTTAGCTGGCTGACAGCTCCAGCCCCACCACCGCAGGGCTGAAGTGGAAAAGGTCACAGAGGTCTCTGGAAGTCATGGTTCCGTGATCTGACACAATCACAGGCTTAGGTCTGAGCACAGGGATCAGTCTGTGGATGTCAGCTTGTAGGATCAGGATTTTGATCTTGCTGTGCCTTAGTTCCTCATCTCTAGAATGGCAATAGTAATGCTGCTCGTCTCCCACCAGGTGTTTTTCTCCTCTATTTAGGATGTGGCTAAAAGCTGGGATGCAAGTCTACAGCGCACTAGCCTAGGGCTGCCAAGTGTTTTGGTTTTGACCAGCATACCTGGTCAAAGGGAATCTGGTGGCTCCAGACAGCACTGCTGACTGGGACAGAGTCCAGCTGGCATGCAGCGGAGCAGGCAGGCTCCCTAACCTGGCTACGTGTGGCTCCCAAGAAGCTGGTGGCATATCTGAGAAGCTCTGCACCTTGTCCCTGCCCAAAGCAATGGATTCACTGCTCCCATTAGCTGGGAACCATGACCAACGGGAGCTGTAGGGGCAGCTTGCAGAGCTCCTGGTCATATCGCCACCTAGGAGCTGGAGGAACATGCTGGCCACTTCCAAGAGCCACCTGAAGTAAACATCACATGGAGTTTTCACCCCTCACCTCAACTTCCGGCACCAGCCCTAACCCCCTCTCACCTCCTTCCTAGGGCCTGCACCCCCTCCTATACCCCAACTCCCAGCTTCAGGCCAGAGCCCCCCTTGCACTTCAAACCCTTCGATCCCAGCCCAGAGCCCCTTCCTCTACCCCAAACCCTTCATCTTTGGCCCCAGAGCCTGCACCACTAGCTGGATCCCACACCTCCTTTCACATCCCAACCCTTTGCCCCAGGCTAGAGCTCCCTTACGTCCCTTATTTCTGGCCCCAACCTAGAGCCCACAATCTCATCTGGAGCCCTCACCCCTCTACCTGGCCCAGCTTGATGAAAGTGAGTGAGGGTGGGGGAGAGTGAGCAATGAAAAGAGGGAGCATGGGGTGAGCAGGGTCTTGGAAAAGGGGTGGGGCCTCTAGGAAGGGATGGGGCAAGGCTACTTGGGTTTCTGGAATTAAAAAAAAAGTTGGCAACCCTACACTAGTTGCCACGTAATAACTCTCCATGGGGACTCTAGGGTGCATTGACCTACTCCTTGTTCAAAAGCTGACTGAGTCACACTAAGGAACTTTTAATTTTCAATAGCGGTGTCCATGTGGACTGCTATTGTGTGCCGTAGTAGTGCACTGTAGATTTAGCCCCAGCCTTGCTATGCACTACCTGTTCATTTAGACAAGTTCTTGGACTGCAAAGTTCTTCAAAGCAGACTGTTAGTAGGTATAGATACACCATCCAGAACAAAGGAACCTTGATGTGAGCTAGGCCCTGTAGGCAGAGTTGGTAGTGTTTTACTCCCACCTTGATCAAGTATAAATGACCACATCAGGTGCAAGGTGGAGAAGAATCAAGCCCATGGCCACTTTCTCCATCTGCTTGGTGCAGGAACAGAACCAGGGTAGGAGAAAGGCAGCTTTATGCCAACTTTGTGGTTCTCCATATTCTTGTATCTGCCCACACTGCACTGCTCTAATTCATACCCAGCTTCTACGACCATCTAGAAACTGCTGCATCAGCCCAGCATAGCTAGCACGCAACTATACACCAGCTCTGCCCTTTCCTCCCAAGCTCGTCATAAATTGAGGGCTGTCAGGGGGGCAGCCCTCACTACTCTATCCAGGGAAATGTTGCTACTAAGTAGAGAGAGCTGATCCTCATATAGACCCTTTATCCCTCTGGAGTGACATTAACGGAATGATGGTCAATAGAGGTTTTTTTCTCCAATGCCCCTAGCTACACATGGCTGTGACTAAATGCACAGAGGAATTCCCATTGATCTCAAAGACAGTGCTATAATTAATTTCCTTTTAAACACCGTTTTAAAAATTAGTTTAAAAATTCCTGCCTGAGATGCCAGGAATTCACTTGAAAAACTGCATTTGATTTTAATGGCATTACATCAGAAATTTGGCCAACATATTAGGAGCCAGTGTGCCAATAAATCACAACAATCACATTTTTTCCCCTCCTTTCTTTCATATTACTAAGGAACCCTACATAAAATTTGGAACCTTGCTGCTTAGATGAACAAACGTTCTTGCTGTTTATCATTCATCCCTTTGAAGTCAATCTCCTAGGACATCACAATCAGTTCTTGAGGACATGTCTGCATGAGATCACAAAGGATTTGGATTAGAGAATGGCCCAAGTGAAAACCCCTAAAATCTTTGGAGGCCATTTGCATCCACATCAGACTTGGACAGGCAATATACAGCTAGATTTGAACCCCAGAACTGAACTTCTGAAGAGTCAATTCAGAGTAACTTGAGCACATTCCAGAACCCTATCTGCATTAGGGAAATTCATAAATATGCTGGGCCAAGTATGGTTTACGTGAAAATGGCTCCAATGGGTAACCTACGAGAGCAAGTTGTACCGGCAAAAGCCGTGTTCCATATTACTGCAGGCCTATGCACTAGGTGGTGTTTGCACCAGAGTAAATTGCTCCCATGCAGGTTGCTTTAATGTGGGCAGTGCCCAATAATGACTTCAAGTAAAGGATAAAGTACAGGGCAGGTGAACTCCTAAGCAACAAAGATTTCATCTGAATGTAAATGTCTAGAGCATTAGGAAATGGGGCAAGATAAATTCTTAGAATCCAACATTTAGAGTGATCTCATTGGGTCTCAGATGGATGATTGACCACAATCAAACTATCCTGAAAACCTTCGGAGGGGTAGCTGAGTTAGTTTTTAAAAAAACCACACACCACAAACAAATAGTCTAGTAGCACCTTAAAAATGAACAAAACATGTAGATGGTATCATGAGCTTTTGTGGGCACAGCCCACTTCTTCAGATGACTGGGGCATGCTGGGCAGGCCAGCCCACAGGTCTCCTAAGCACCAGTCCTCCACCAAACACACTGGTCTGGACCAGAGAGTCTCACTTTTCAGAGGTTTGACCTGTATACTTAATTGCCAGGCGCACACAGATCCATGCATGTGGTGACAACCACAAAAGCAGCCTCAAAGAGAAGCATCAACAGAAGTGTTTAAGAGACACCACTGTAAAGTCAGATCTCTCTGGCAAGCTTCATGTGCTGTATCAGAGGCAGGCTTGTCTTCTCCACAGCGCTAAGGGACACTGAGCAAAGAGATGAACTCACAGCACATGTTTATTCTGGAAGCTGTTTATACATTGGAGCTCTTTAGTGCAACAAAAGAATAATCTGGCTCAGCCCCTCTGGGTTGCTAAGAAACAGGATCATTTCGCTTCAGGGCTTGATTGAGAATTCAAAAATGAAAATAGTGCCTCTCTCGGTTGCATAAATTTAACTTTAAGCCTAGCAACAAGGCCACAAGTTCATTGCTATTGTTTCAAATGTTCAAAAACAAAAAATATACTATAAAAGGATCCAGGGAGAGAGAGTGGCTAGTTGAAAGGAAAGCACATCTGCTATATTTTGTATAGCGTCAAGCGATGAAATTTTGCTGAATACACTTTTTTTCTCCCCCTGAAAATATAGTGCCCGAATCTTTGCCACACTACACCTTTTTTTAGTCACATAAAAGCACATAGTCAGGGCTGGATTTACACCTTATGCACTTGTAGGCACGGTATCTTCAGACGACCCCTGCCTACAGCTGACCTGCATGTTGCAAATAGTTGGAGGGGTTCAGGAGCCCCTAGAATGCGGTCACTCCTAAACACGTGCCTAATTGGAAATCCAGCCTGCTGTGTGTAAAGTAGCTATGGATGAGAATGACGACATTTTCTACTGATAACTTTGCCCTGCACCTTGTTGTCATTTATACCAATGCAACAGAGAATCAGTTCCTCCATTTCATTTTGTAACTAATCAAACTAATTTAGTGATCCCTCTCCCCTCCCCCATCCACTGGAAGGGCACCATCCTACAACTGCATAGATTATACAACTTTAAGGAAAAAACCCTAATATACACATACACATATGTACGCACCAGAAAATACAGAGTATTTTCAATGTGTGATTACAGTATACCTTTAGCATAAAAGATTGCCAGTGATAAATTGTGAAGTTATAAATACATTACAATGTTCATCCCCCTTGATGTCCTCTGATTAATTCACATGGGAAAGCTTAGCATGCTACAAATGTTTAGTTACAAAACCGGTTTCAGATTACCATGCAAATTTTAACCTCAGGCCAGGACCCCAGAAAACACTGCAATTCTAGGCCAAGCTTTTGAGGAAGACTGGGCTGAGTGAGTTATTACTTTCAGCTTGGAAAACCTTGGGTAGCTTCTTGGAGGGAATCAAACAAAATTAGAGTGAGTCTATATATAACAGTGTAATCTGGGGTGAGAAACCCCAAAACATAAGAGGCATCAAGTTGTGCTACCTCCAAAACCAGGTGACCATTCAAACTTCTGTCACCTTATTGTTCTGTGTGAGAATATCACCTCTAAAAGAACAGCCAGATCCGGTTCTTACTTACTCATGAACAAAACTGGAGCAACTCCAGTTATTTCAGATGATAGATTACAAATTCATGTAGGTAGGACCTTTGTCCTTTAAAAGAATAGTATTAATATAAATAGTAGGGCAAAATGCAGCTGCTGATGGTTTCATGGCAGTTTCAATTGACATGTGTGATAAGGTTTTGGATTTGAAGGAAAGATCATGCAGGCATGCTGAGTTAAAATCAGGGATGCATTTGCATAATCTTCTACAAACCAGCACCGCTGAGATTGCAGTTTCATTGAAGAGAAAATGCCTTCAACCATAGTTTTTCACTTCATAAACTAATTTGAATTAGTTTGTTTTGCCACTAGATGGCAGCCTATTACTGGCTATATCAAAAAGGAAAGCTGAGAAAATTATGAAAGGAACTTTTTGCTATAGATCTGTAGTGCAAGGGAGCCTGTATTTTTCTAATCAAAATAACCATACATTTGCAGCTAAATGCAAGCCACTGTTCCAATTAAATATGAGCAAGCAGACCATGTAGCACAGCAGATAAAACAGTGAAACTAAGAGGATTCTAATGTGAGTCATTACATCAATGTGTGATCTTGGGGAAAAAAAGTCACTTGTGTGAGACTGAACATGGAAAAGTGTGCAAACCACATGCTGGAATTGAATTGTGTGATGACTAATAGCATCTCCTTCAGAAAAGAAATTCTCAAATAATGAGGCTAGCCCAGCCTACCATTTATTTTTAACCATCTCACTTGTATTGTTTGTATTCAGTTTTGTCAACTCCTTGGAAAAAAGGAGTCATCCAAATACTTCAAGAAAAACTATTCCATTTTATAATATCATTAAAATGACCTTTCATGTGTGTTTTGTTTGTTTAATTTTTCCTTGTGCAATATGGATTCCCATTGCAGTAACTCAATTAAAAAAAAAACACCCCAAAATCATTAAAGGAATTTTACAATTGATTTTGAAGGTAGATACACTTTTCATTAGAAATACCCCCTAGGCTAGGAGAGAAGTAGGTTCTTTGTCAGGAAATCCACGTGGACACCATTGGATACTTATTAATCTGATTCTCATTGCACACTTTTACACTAGCTATAACACAATTGGCTTCCGGGCAGTTACTAATATATTGCAACAGTGATAGATCAGAATGAATCACTTAGTAGGGAAGCACTGGTAGTTGCACCAAACAGGACATAAGCACAAGGCCTACCATCCTCATGTATCAGAGCAGAATGCTAACCCTCTGATGTCAGGGAAAGATTTCCTTTCCCCTCATCCCTATGTTGTGTGATTATGGGCAAGAGCATTACAGGACATCACGGACCAGATTGTTATACTGGTGTAAATACAGAATAAGCTCCCTTTTTACTCCTTGGAAAACAGGATCACTCCAGAGTTACTCCCATGTGTTTGAGAGAATATAGCCCACTGTCTCATCTGCCCTGGGAACAGCTCACCAAACTCAGGGCTCTGGGAAATCATTTCCTCATCATCCATATGCTTTGCACAGAGTCACGAGGAAGATGAGCAGAGCAGTCTCACCAGGAAAGTAATGACCTTGGATTCTGCTTCAGGAGCAACAGAGAGGCAGAACATTTTGGATAGCCAGGAAACCAGAAAAAGTAAAATTACAACTTAGCCCATAGAGATCACATTTCCAACCTGAGAGTGTTTTAACTATTGCAGTTGGATGGTGGGGGTTCAAGGGGGGGGGGGAGGAGGGGTATATTCCATTGCCTTTATAAAGGTATTAGTTTAATGGTCTAGAGCCTGCAGCAGCTTTGCGTTACTCCAGTGCATATGAGAATCCTGGGAGGGAAAAGGGCTGTAGAGCCCTTGTAGTGGTTCCTAGACCACCTCCCTCCCAGCCACCAATGTGAGGAGAGTGGCCAGGAGAAAGAGCACAGACTTAAGAGATCCCTGCATCCTTACTAATTGTTAGCTGCTAGAATTATTGGGGAAGAGGGGGCTTCTGTCAGTGGGAGAAGGTTACACCACCTCCTTGCCAAGTGGATGCTGGAACCATTTTTTATAGTGGGGCTGCTGAGAACTGTTGAACCAAGTTGGAAACACTGTACACAACGGAAACTGCATCAAGCCACCCATAGTTCCAGCACCTATGTGATACTGTACTGGATATGCAGCTGGAACCAGTTGTGCTAAGCCAGCTCAGGAGTGTCAGTCAACCAAGCTTGGGTAAAGCAAGGAAGTTCATTTCTAATTCAGTCCTGTATGGCTGAAACTCATTGGCCACCACTCTTGCAGTTTACAGCACAGTTCTAAGACAGGGCTCTGTCAGTAGCCCCCGTCTCTTGAAAGCCTTCTCTACTTGCAAGAGCCGCACATGTAAATTAAACATCTTAACTCTGGTTTATGCCAGACACATGATTTTTCCCTGCCTTGTCCATCCTCTGCTCATTACATCGGGCTCAAGGGACCCAAAGCCTCCATATGCCCAGCAATTGTTCAATCTTTTATGGTCACCTTACAGCTGCCTTTGAATGGCCATCATTGCTATTCCCAGAACACGGCTATTCAGGACAGACTGCAAAGCTACCTTAGCAGCCCATTTCTCCCAACTCAGTTCCTTCCAGAACATATTCACTCCCACCTCTTCTAATCCCCTTGTCTCTCACTCCTGTGAGGCACCCATTTCCCCTTCCACTGTTCCATTTTACTCTACGGACATTTTTCAAAAAAACCCCAGATCTCTCTGAAGTGTTTTTCCCTAGTCAAACAATAAAAAGCTTGAGGGACATTTAGAAAAGTTATACATCTGTATGAGCAACAAATTGTCCTTCCCTAATCAGTTCTGGTACCTCTGTCCTTCATACAGCAGGGTTTCCAAAAACGCAAACTTGCACTGAAAAGTAAAAGCAAACAAGCAAAGACTTGGCAGGAGATGAAATTCATAATGAAGCCATCACAATTCACAGCGACCTACCAAATCCCAGCCTATTGCAGGGTGGATTGGCCTTTCAAGAGAGTTTGGTGTAGCACCTGTGATTAATCAGCTGCCTCCCAGGTGGTCAGATGAAAGTCTGCCAAGCTGCTTAGTTGGCTGGGTGAACTGCAAGGATTAGGCAGGTTCCTACCAGACATTTTGGCTCATGGGAAAGAGCCTGGCTTATATTCAACTCTCAGGCAGATGGCTTGGTTGGGGGCTGTAATCCTGCAGAGAGTAGGGATGAAAAAGAGAACGGAGACCAGATACTTTCCTTGACTCCCAGGTGGATGGCCTGGGAAGTGAGACCCAAGGGGAGCCTCTGGGAAAGCAAAGGCCATAATTTACATGCTGAACTGTTTTATTTGGAGAAATAAAATTAAGTCCCTGAAAAAATGAGTAGCCCTGTGGCACCTTAGCGCAGTTGTCTTCAGCCTTTTTAACCACAAGACCACTTTTTCGATTTAAGTGCAATGTAAGATCTACATCAAACCCCCAAATACTCTTGCTCCACTTCCTTCCTGCCACTGCTCTACCCTTTTTCTGAGGCCTCTCCCTGCTCATGCTAGCCCCCTTCCTCTCCCATCCTCACTCACTTTTGCCAGGTTGGCGTGCAGGCTCTGGTCTTGGGCCAAGGGGTTTGGAGGAGGAGCTCTGGGTTTAGCCCAGGATGGGGGATTGGGGTCCATGAGAGAGTTCAGCGTATAAGCTCTAGGAAGGAGGTTGGGTGCACGGGAACTCATGTATGGGGTAGGAGGTTGGGTGCAGGAAGGGGCTCAGGACTGAGACAGGGATACCAGGATGCAGTGAGGGCAGGAGAGTCACCCTGACATAAACACCCCCCCTCCTTCTCCCTCCCACACCCTGCACAGCAAGCAGGAGGCTCCCAGGATGGCAGCTCCAAGGCAGAGGGCAGGAGCAGCATCACAATAGGTGAAGGGGCAACTGAAGTGCTAGCACTTGATAGCTTCCTGGCCAAACCAGACAGGATCACCAGTCAGAAGCTCCAAGATCCACCAGTAGATCCCAATCTACTGGTTGGTGACCACTGCCTTCAAGACTAACAAATTTTTTTTTATATTACACACCCACCCACCCACCGACCCATGAGTGTTAAGCTACTCGTTTTTAAAGTTACAGACTAACACGGCTTCTCTTCTGAAACTTTTTATCCCCGAAGAAAGGGATTGAACTGCTGTGGCTGATGAGAGCTGTGTCTTGGTCACACAGGCCTGTGAGTTGGCCTATTGGTACACCCAGCAATACTTTTCAGTGCTGCTGTTCAGACTCTGACCACACAGGAATAGATGGGTACTTGCCCTGAGGAGCTCAGGCTTTTAGACAGACAACAGGGAAGGGGAACAACAAAAGGGGTTTTATATGTAAAGCAATAAGATTCTAGATGGGCAGCGTTCAGGCAACAGTGGACAACATAAGGCAGCAAAAGAGGAATTGGTTTTTAAGCTATACGGTGTGAATAAAAGCTATTGAACCTAATACACTTTCTATATTTTTAAATTTAAAAAAAACCCACCCCACTAAATCCTGGATTCAGCCCTAGTACAGGTTGTACCTTCCTAGTCTGGCATTCTCGGAACCTGACTGGTCCTGGATAATGGACTTTGCCAGACTAGGGAAGGTCATTTCTGGCTCCCCTACCACCAGTCCCCTCCAACCCTGGCCCTACTGCCGGCCTTCTAGCTGACACTCCTCCCTGCTGCTCTGTCAGCCCCAGCTGCTCTACAGGGCAGCCCCGCCATCTCCATGTGCACTGGGGTCCAGCTGCAGCACCCTGCATGCCCTCTGCCTCCCCCAGCAGTCCCACTGCTTCCCTGCCCCTATTCCTGCTGCCATACCAAACAGCCCCACTGCCTCTGCACACTGGGCTCCTGATGCCCTACTGGGCAGCCCCATTACCTCATGTCAGGCTCCCACTGACCTGCCAGCCTGCAGCGCTCCAAGGCACTAGATCGCCACTGGGACTATCTGGTCCTGGAACATCCTGGCCAGATAGGTGGAAACTCTTAACTGGGACTATGCGCCAAATTACATTCTAGAGGCATTAGCACGAAAGTTTATAAATCCTTTCAAATAAGATCTGGCATACTAGAATTGCTGGCAAAACCTAAACCATGGTGATTCTACATCATCATAATATTGTGGCTTTGAAGCCAGTAATAGTTATTGTTAAATCAATTCTTTTTTTCCCCAGAGTTCTCAATCTAATGGAATTTGGATGGCCACAAGTTTTGAATTAACTGGAGCTTAGTCTGTATGGAAGATAGATGACATGCTTACTGTATTATCGTTTTTTCTTTAAAGAACTCACCATGTCTCCTCTGAACTAAGTAACTTCAGAATTCTACATTTACTTTTTTCCCCTGGTTCCTTTCTTTGTGATTGATGTGCCCTACTTGTCTCGATTTCACACACACAAGGTGCTTCAGTACACACACTTACTTGGTGGCAGGGTTTTGACAGCCACATATTTAATAGCTGTGTGATGACTGGCTGAAGGCTAGGGTTGGATTTTGTTACAGTTAGACAGGGTTTTGGAGCATTTCCAGCTGTGGCATTTCTACAGCAAAATGCTCAACGTCCAGGGATTCAAACATCTCCATTAGCATCGGCCACTTCTTAACAGGGATGATTTTGAAGACCACCTCACATAGATATTTATCAATCACATTGGTAATTTCGTAAGAACCCTATGGCAACCACAGGAATTGTGCACATGGAAAAACCATAACAAGACAGTTCTAAATGTCTATGCAACTGCTTTTAAATTAAATTTAGCAGCTGAAAGCAAGGAGCAGAGTAGCAAGATAACACTATACCAGCAAGTGTCTTCTGGATACCTATCCACTGACTCCTTAGTGTGATATGATAAGATTGAACAAATACTCATTCTTGGGAAAGACAGAAACTCAGTTATATAAATCTCCTGGAGACCTCACATTCAAAGTATAATTTCTATGGATGAAGCAGAACAAACAGGAACATGCATGTCCAATTCAAGCAATGCAATCATCATTTATAGACTAAAAAGCCTGAAAAATTCCCCAGAAGACTTCCAGACTTGATAGCATTTCCAGACCAGACTGGTCCAGCGAGGTCAAGAGAACTAGGATACAAGCTTTATGGCAGTAAAACAAACATGTCAGTATTTATTCTAAATTGTCATTTAAGAGAGAATGAACTCTAAGGTGTGCTCATTCATACTATGTTATGCACAATGTATTCTGTTTGGCTAGAGCTTAGTGGGTCTGTCTTTTCTGCCATGGTCCCCATTCCCGAAGCGAGGACTGCCTCCAGGTGTCATGTTAACTAATTCTACCTGCAATGTGCCAATAGCAACATGCTGCCAAGACCGTCCCCATTTCCAAAGAACAGATAGTCCCATTTGGATGAATTTTGTTTGCAGTTTTAAAACAGCTGAGCCAACCAGCTGTGAGCCTGTGTGCTAGTTTAACTTTCAGAGTCACCTCTTGAGGGTAATCCTAGCCTGCTTCTTAAGTCAATGGGGCTACGTCTACACAGGCACCCTTTTCCGGAAAAGGGATGCAAATGAA
>CM057846.1:189607725-189618274 GCA_030068395.1 Apalone spinifera
TTTGCATCCCTTTTCCGGAAAAGGGTGCCTGTGTAGACGTAGCCTGGGAGTTTGGCCAGGAATTCAATGGGGCGAGTAAGTCACCCTTTAACTCCCGCAATAGAATGCATAGAACAGTTGAGACAAGCTTAACAAGAGTATTGCATCTTTTTTGTAATGATCCATTCCTTTATTGGCAACTATTTCTTTATTCTTAACTCCTGCTCTCTAGGGTCTCTCTTTTTTTGTTTAGTTGGTTTATTAGGAGTCCCAAGGACAAAGCTGTAAGAGGGAAGTCATTCACTGCACCTTTAATTTGATTTGGAGGTATATTTTTGCTGTGCTTTTCTCTTGGCCTGCTACCTACACAACATCTCTCCCTCTGGTCAGGAATAGGGGATCCATAGCCTCCTACAATAGATAGGCTGGTTAGAGATACTATTTTGAACTCAAAGCCAGGTCTTTGTGCTCTCTGCTGGCCAGTGCGCATACAGAAAAGGGTACTATCAAGTCAGGCCAGGCTCCTTTTTCTCCTGCCTAGCACTTTTTAACATGCAGCCTGGAAGGAGATGGTGGTACTCATGGGCTGTTCCATTTCAGTCCATCAGTGCTGACACAATCAAGGGATCTTATTTGTGTTGGTTTTACAAAGTCTCTGGCTGCATTTCAAATATAAGGCCCTTGCCTGCCAGTCTTACTTCAACTGAAATCTATTCTGTGTGGAGCGCCATTGTTTCCCCAGGGGTCATTTAGAAGCCCCAGTTCAGTTAGGCACCTAAGGACATGCCTGACTTTAAAGCTTGTGAATAGTCCCATTGGCTTCAGTGGCATTACTCACTTGCAAGGTCAGGCACATGCACAAGGCCCCTTCCGAGTCAGGGCCAAAGAAAGCAATTCACTAGGAGAGGGGTGGTATTGGAACCTTTCAAAAGCATCGTGATTACACACATCAGAAACCAACCGGTTCCAAGGATTTACACTGAGAAATAGCAATGACAACTAAGGACCCTTGCATTCATGTAGTCACCAGAGAAATGCCAAGAATCATTGCTGAATAAACATGACTTAGCTCTAGGATAAATTCCAGCATCAGCACAGCTGGTAGAAAGTCACCAAAAGATTGGCAAATAAATATTCGCAAACATGACCCCATAGAGAAGAATACAGCAATCTCACCATGTTTAACTGAATGCTGGTATATTTGTGAAAATGTTTGTAAGTCGACATTATAGCTCTACTATTTGCCACCAAACACACACACACACACCCCCCCCTCTACCTGACTCCCCAAAGCTGTGATCAAATACCACTCTTATGTCATATATTTCTCCCCTGTTTAAAATATGTTGGCGCCCCATCATGGAGTATAAGCTCTTTAGGATAGGATAGGTGCCATCATTTTGTTCTGCATTTGTGGAGTGCCTTGCACAAAGTTTCCTCCATGGCATTATGGCAATATAAATAAGAATAATGATTAATTAATAAACAAAAGCCTGTTAGCTGAATTCTTAGCTTTATGTACACACTTAAAAACAAAAACAAAAACACTGACCTACATGCTCTAGGCCTTCTTGATGTAATATACCAAAATTAATTCCCAGACAGCTAAAGTGCAGCAGACTAATTCAGCAATAACCCACTACCAGCAAACAATGATACTCAAAAAAATCCATTTACCCTTTGCCCCCTCTTATGCAAAGGTCAAAGAGAACAGTTTGCAACTGAACCACAGGGTGAAAATTGTTTGAATCCTTTTACAAATGCCATGCACACGTGAATAGAAATCAGGTTCATTCATAAACAGAAAAAAGGGCTAAATTCAGTGACTCAGTCACAACAAATAATTCAACTGGTTCTAATCTCATTTATGAGAAATTTACATGGCAAATATTGTAGATGTATTCTGCATTCCTTGGGGGTTGTACATTAGTGTCTATTAGGAGTAGTAATATTAGTTTTAAGGATGTAGAATGATGTACTGTTCCACAACTGTACCGCAGAACACAGCATTGTAAGGGTATGTCTACACAAAGTTATTTTGAGATACCAGAGGTATCCCGAATAGCTATCCCACATCTTTTGAATGCATCCGCTATTTCAAAATATAGCGGACGTGCTATTTCACCATCCCTGTAAACCTCATTGCATGAGGAGTAAGGAACAGCTCAAAATAGCACTATTTCAAAATTTGGCTCTATGTAGACAGCACGAAATGATGAAATAAGCTATGAGTTTAGGGTGCTGTGTAGACACACCCTAAATGTGCACCAATAGGGCAAAGAAAGCATAACCTCTTTAATCTTTTTTTTTTTTTTTTTTTTTTTTTTTTAAAAAACACATCATTGATCCTGAACTGGACCACAAAATCTGGATGCTTGGAGATTTGTAGCTCTGCATCAGAACTCTGTGGTTCTAGCCCATCTCTATAAAAGAACTAGCAGTGAAGGAAAAGATTCACTGCCTCATGACAGGGTCCAAGAATGTATATTAAAATACATAAACTGATAATTGATCCAAAGAAATTGACACATCTACACTTCACATTTCATGGAAGAGGGTTCATGGGACTATCTGACAGAAATTATAACCAAATGCTTACCTGGAAAATAAAACAACAAACATTTTTCTCCCACTCCTCCCCCCCATGAGAAGTAGAGAAATGTTACTGCTGCAAACCAAGTCCTCCTCATGAAAGTTTACAGAGTCTAATGCTTATGAGGGCTATAATGTCCATTAGAGACATTACTGAAACTCCCTGACTCATTCATTGTCATTTCAATCTCTAATGCAGACAAGCTGGCTGCATTATATGGATGTGCACAGGTAAAACTATTGGACATTATTCCATATTTGGCCTAAACCAGTCCACAGTATTCACTATTAGTCAGAAATTCAGACCATATTAATAATGCTCAAGCTTAGAAAACATACCTATGGTAATGGTTTTGTTATGTAACTCAGCACAGCACCCCTACAGCATCTACCTTAATGTGTAATCCTGGGCAGACACACAAAGGGAGAGAGAGATAGAGACTAGCAACCACAATGCTGCTGATGGGGCTGAGTTAGTGAGCTCACAAAGGCCTATGGCAAATGAGCAATCCCACAGATTAGACAGAGAGGCAGTGACCTCACAGAGAGGCTTGTGGCATAAGAGTCAGGCAAGACTTCTTTGGCTAGCTAGGCACGGAATACAGTAAATAGCAAACTAGTTGTGTGTTCCACTTACACTGTGGTTGTGCTTTGATTCCTACTGATTGTATGGATTAATAAGTAGGTTAACTGTATGACTGTGCTGTCTGTTTCATACTGTATGAATTTTTAGAATCCAGGTGTACACTATTTCTATTGTACCTGGATAACTTTATCATTAGTTAGCCTGGCTACATAAAAACACAACAAATGGTCTGGTAGTGCTACCAGACCATTTCTTGATTTTTTTCCTGTAACAGACTAACTTGGCTACCCCCTGAAGCTCCTAGCTACATAAGTTAGTGGTAATTATAATTATCAAAAAGAATGACCACAATGTATTTGTAGTCACTGCACTGTTAGGTGTAACCATTATACCTTTGATATGTACATTCATATTCCAACTCGCTTATTTTTCAAATTCCAGGCCCAGCAAGTAAAGGAGGTGTTCTTGAGACAATTGTTCAGCTTCTACAAGCACAAGCACCTCCTGAGGTTTAACACTTCTACAAATAAATACACCTTCTGTTGAAAATATATTTTTTCCTGATATACTGGGATCAAATCACCTCTCAGTTTTCTTTTGATAAACTATACAAATCAATGTCTAAGTCTCACCGTCAGGCATTTTCTCCAATCTTCAAATCATTTGGAGGGCTCCTCTCTATATCCTTTCCAATTTTTCAACATGCTAGCAGTTCTCTCAGATATTGTCACTGCAGGGAGACAGCCCACCTCCCCATCATCACTCTGACCCTTGCAGAATTTTCTGTCCACTCTTTGTAATATGGAGTCACCAGTGACAATTGCTTTTCTTCTCAGGAATATTGAATAACCTCTTCCTTAGCTGCTTACTTCATACTGTAAGGACCAACAGAGGAGTTGGCACTCAAGAACTACTGGAAGTGCCATAAGATGACTTTCTGACTCTCAAAGAAATTGTTAGAATGAGATTCAAGCAGTGACAAGGACACCCAGCAAGTACATCTTTTGTAGCATTTTATTCCCCATCCTCCAGAGAGGTTCCTTGGTGTATTTGCTGAGTATCTGACAGTGATTTAGTAGTTCTAGCTGGGGGGGATTGCCATTTGGTTCTCTCCCCCTTTTTGGCCACAAACTGCCAGCTGGGTTTTTTCTCTCCCCCCTTCTCTAATTGCTGAGCCTTCCTTCTATTGCTGCTGTTGAAAGACTTTTGCACAAATATCTACAAGTTAGCTTAACTGAAAGAAGGTACTGGGTATTAATGTTATGTACAGACTTGGGAAATGACTTATGTGGAATAAATCTATTTTTAAAAATGCCATGTTTGTTTAAAAATCATTGATTTTCACCAGGAATGTATTAAATAAAAAAAAGCATAAGATGACAGGAACTCTGTCTTTTAAAAGTGTATTGATGCAGACACAATCAGTGAGAATTGTGGCTTCTCAGGCACTCACAGTTAAGATCTGACAGCATGTTTTCACTCCATTAAGTCATATTTCAGAAGGCATAGCAGAGTTTCTTTATGAAGAAAAAGGGGGGGGGGGGAACCAATTTACCCAGTGTAATGGGGAGTTAATTTATTCTGTTTGTTAAAGTGAGACCAGAGTTACACAGAAGTTTGCTGAGAGGAACCAGGATTATACCCATTTTGCAGACCTCAACAAAAAGTTTCTACCAATCATGACAGTTTAAAACAGGTAACACTGCCTATATGATTGTCTTGCCAGACATTTCCCACTACAAGACCCTATTTTTAGTTGTAATTTTGCTTAACTTTAATGGTTTGGGCTGAAATTTCCCATGCTAAGTGTTTCAGATCAAACATTTTTTGGAAAATTTCAATAAAAATGGTTAAGCCCTTTCAGAGAATGAGATTAAGGAAAAAAAAATACATGTTTTTTTACCCAAGCAAAAGTTTGTACAGGTGATTAGATAAGTTCTAGCGTGCTTTTGAGCAAGTGATTGAAATTTAGTAGTGATGGGAAAGGTGTGGTCTGAATGTCAGGGACATGCTCTTAGCTGTTCTCATAGAAAACTACCCAAATTTTCCAAGTGATAAGCCTTTGCAAAAATCTCAGTTTGCACATGATCAGTAGAGATGTGCAAGAATCTGACATCTAAACTCTACAGATCAGTGGTCTCAAACCTTTTTAAGCATGAGATAACTTTTTGAATTTAAGTGCAATCCAGGATTTACCTAAAACCCCAACATCCTTGTCTCACCTCCTTCCCACCCCTTCTGAGGCCCCACACTAGCTCACTCCATCCTCCCTCCATTCCCCACCCTACATACATTTATCAGGAGGCGGGCAGAGGGCTGGAGTAGCGGGGGGAGGGAGGCGAAGAGGATGCACACTGTGATCTTGGGCTAATGGGTTTGGAGCGAGGGAGGGGTCCTGAGCTGAGCCTGGGGCACAGAGTCGAGGTGCAGGATGGGTGTAGGGCAACTCAGGGCTAGGGCCAGAGTTTGGGAAGCAGGAGGGGTTCAGGACTAGGGCTTGGAATGCAGGCTCCAGCTGGGCACAGATGGCTTGTGGGTGGTGGTGAATAAGTCAGGCTTACCCCTACTCTGGCCCTGCACCACTCCCAAAAGCAGCCAGCGATCTCTCTCCATCCCTTCCCTCCCCTCCCCCTGCATGCTCAGTGGAGATAGGGTACAGGGTGGGGGGAAGGCACCTGACAGCACCCCCAGGGCCAGCCCACAACATTTTGGCACCCGAGGCAGGGAGCTCAAATGACACCCCTATGTCCCCTTGCTTGGGCCAAAACTTTGAAACGTCTCAATTCTTCCTTCTTCCTGTTCTCTCTGCAGTACCATGAGAGGAGTAGAATACATACGCACAAGCAGCAGACAATTTTCTACACTTTGGGGGAGGGAGGTGCCAGTAGGACCCAGTCTGGCACCTGAGGCAGCTGCCTCAGTTTGCCTCAAGGTAAGGCCAGCCTCGAGCACCCCTCCTCATCCTGTGTTCTGCACAGCAAACAGGCTCCACAGGGGTGGAGCCGCTCCAAGGCAAAAGCAGCAAAGCAGTGCTGAGACAGGCAGATAAAGTGCCAGCACTTCGCCTCCTGGCCAAACCAGTCAAGATCACCTGTGAAAGATCAGAATCTACTGGTAGATCTTGGAGCCTACTGGTTGGTGACCACGGCTATAGATTCTCACCTACACTAACCATGTGCCAGACCAGGGATGGCTGAGCAAGATCTTCCCTACAATTTCTCCAACCAGCTGTTGAAGTCTCAGGCAGAACTGAGTAGAGAAACCCTCCTTTTTGTCCTCTCAATGCTCCTCCTGCTGGCACCCAGGAAATGGGACAAAGGTACCCTGACCTGAGTACAGCCATGACAAAAAGGACTGGAAGTGAGGGGAGGGAGAAGTGATTACCAAAAAGCCTCTGTCTCCATTCCCCATCTGTAGTCTGAAGGTAAACAAAAAAAGTGAGTGGTCCTGTCTAACCAAAATACATAGAATCATGAGCTTTCATGAAGTGGGCTTGCCCATGAAAGCTCATGATTCTCTATATTTTGGTTAGTCTCTAAGGTTCCACAGGATCACTCATTTTTAAACTTACCAACCAACATGGCTACCTCTTAGGCTACCTCTACACAGTGTTTTTTTTGCAGAAGAGGAAATGCAAGTGGAGCACTCATTTGCATATCTTCACTCTTTTTTTGTGGAAAAGGTTTTTGCGATAAAAAGCCCTGTGTAGATGGGGTTATTTGTCCGGGGGTGGGGGGTGGGGGGGGCGGGGGAGGAAAAAAAACCAAACCAAACAAAACAAAACAAAACAAAAAACAAAACCTTTTGCGCCAGAGCCTGTAAACCTCATTTTGAGGAATAAGAACTCTTGCACAAAAGAGTTATTTATTTCCTAAACAAAAGGTCCCATCTACACAGGGCTTTTTTTTTTTTTAATGCAATTAAAACCAACCTCTTCCACAAAGAAGATCATAAGATATGCAAATGAATGCTCCATTTGCATTTCTTCTTCTGAGGAAAAAAAAAAACAAACAAACCCACCAACACACCCCCCCCCCACACACACACAGCGTAGATGTAGCCTGAGGGTATTAGTACTTCATTAGCCCACCTAGGTTTTGGGAGGGTGAATGCATTAAAGACTGGGAGTTGTTTAATACTATAGTAATGGTGGCCATCTAAATATTTCAGCTGACTGGGAAAAAAGGGCAAGAGGGAGATTGTGTTTGGGAGGTGGGAGAAAATGGAAGCACACAGCTCAGCCAAGAAGCAGGTGAGAGACAGTACTGGGGCAGGGATAGTCTGTCAGGAATGGTGCAGAGGGGTTGGAGGGAGGTGGGGGAAGAAGAGAAAACAGGCAATATGGTCTTTTACCCCTCAGAACACTCTTTCTAGAACCTGCAATGGAACCCAAGATTCCTAAGTCTCACCCTTCCTCTGCTGTCAGTAATCATTTGTGAAACCCACTGGCAAAGTGTGCATCAGCCCCCTCTAGCACTGGCCTGCCAAGAGGATGACAACCTGCTACTGCGATCGCTTAGGTCATGAGCTCAAGTGGATGGAAAGATTGAGCCCTACATGGGACATCAGGCTACAATGTGTTGCTATATGATGCATTTTTTTAAGCCTATGAAGTTACACATAAAAGCTATGTTAAAAGAATGAAGGTTGCAAAATTGACCACTAGAAAGTTAAGAAATAGCCAGAATAAGCTTGCTTATTCAGCCTTTATTCAAGTCCTTTCTTCTATTTATGATATGGTTTTCAATTTCAGGAGCACGCTGCAGGCTTTCCCCCTCGGAACCTTGCTTCATTCAGTGCACAGGATGGCCAGCATATAACAAAAATTCACTGCATTTCAGGTCTCACCATACTCGATGCTTCCAGAATCTGTAACTCCATTGTGCATAAACTGCACAGTAGCAGATGCAGGGGACTAGAAAGCCAACATTGTATCTTATTACCTCACCATGGAACTAAGCCTTCCAGAATAGCATGAGAAAGGGTTTCCAGAGAGAGAGTGTCAATTTTCTTTATAGACATGTTGTTTTAATTACATTGCTTTGTATTTGCTAACCAAAAAGAGTAATTTGCTACAGGATATTTTTCCTAGTAGGCATCTCTCAAATCTTCAAGCTTACCAGAAATAATCACTTAATATGGACAATTTTCTAATGACATAATAGGGTGCTTCCTCTTTCAAATTAATTTTAGTAATCCCCTCATATCTTTAGTAGAGGAGAATAGTTATTGAAGCTCTATAATCCATTAAATTTCGTCAGTGAAGATCACTGTACTGAAATATTCAAGTGTTCAATGCAGATTGGGTATTGCAGATTTACTATACTGAATATTTTATATGCTAAATACAATATCTGACCATTAGAGCCTGGAGCATATTTCATTTAAACTGGACTGCTTTCAGTAAGACAACCCAAGTAATTAGTGAACCTGAATATAGACTGCATGGTAAAGAGTTAACTGTTCTGAACTTCCATAGGTATTTTGTTCTGCAATTCATAATGTCCTTGGCAATATGATACAGAATTACTAAGACGCTAATAAATATACACATCACATCCAAGGATATGAGAGGTTTCGTACATATCCAAACATACGTGCATGGAGCTCTAAGTCACTACTGTCCAGATCCACAAGTGTATTTAGGTGCCTACACTTCAGATTTAGGGGCCTGAACCTGAGTTTAGACACCTAAATCCCACTCCGTTTTGGGTCCACTGATTCATAAACCCCTGCAGAACCCCATGCAGAACCCCATGGCTGCCTAAATGCATTCTGTGTCTTATATTTCTATGGAAGGAATTCCCCAAGTGCCTGTGTTTCTGCTTCTGATCATGCACAATGCATGCAGTATTCTTTGTTGCAGTTAGCTATATTCTGCCAAAGCTACAGAGTGATTCACAGGCCAGCACAAGATTAGCATTCAACCTACCCTCTCCTTCCCTCCTCTGGGAAAAAGTGTCTCTTCAAAAACACTTTTGATGTGCCCTATTTGAAGTGGCTGAGGAGCAAACACTACTGAGTTGGGTCTGGGGAAGGGACAGGACATGTGGTTGCAGCTGGACTGGGGCTTCTGTGAACGGTGGGGGGAAGGGCACTCCTATGGGCAGATGTGAGACAGGGCTGTGAGCGGCCCCAGGGTCCTCTGAGGGGTATGCTTGGGTTTTTTCTGGGTGAGGAGTGGGGATTGTGCCTCTGGCCAAGAGAGGGGGGCAGGCGGCCCATTGATTGTTTTCTCCTGGGGCCTGGAATTGCTGTCGGTGAAAATGTTCAAGTCAAATCAAGATGCAGAAAAACTCAGTCCAGCAAGGAAATTCCTGCCCAGGGAAATAAAAGCAGTATAAGGAAAAGTTGTTATAACTGACTTTCAGTCTTACATCAGGAAAATTTTGTACAACTTCCAATCTCAAGTGAGCAGTTAGCTATTCGTATCCTCCCATCCAAAGCAAAAGGGTGGGTCTACACAGCAAAGTTATTGGGATTTGGGGTATCCCAAAATAGCTACCCTGTGTCTTGACTATAGAAAATACAGGGATGGCAAAATAATGTAAGCCTCATTCTATGAGGAACAACAAATGGCTCAAAATAGCACTTTATTTTGGAATTTGGCATTGCGTAGACAGCGCCAAATGACAAACTAAGCTAGTTCAAATAGACTTGAAATAAGCTGCACAATTTGCATAGCACAAAACTGTGTATCTTATTTCAAGTTTTGGGTGCTGTGTAGACACACCCTAAGAGATAAAGGCAATCAAACTTTATGAGTCATGGCATAAAGGAAATGGTCATAACATTCCCAGGAATTTCTTTAAAAAAAAAAAATCCACTTATAGTGGTTCCCAAACTTTTCAGCATCACACCCCCTTTTTGATTTGAGAAACCCTCATTCCCCCTCCCCTCCCCAAAAAAGCAGCAAAACTCGGGGTGGGATTGATGGGGACGTGTGGGGATGGGTTGCCTCATGCCTCCCCAGAATTTCTTCATGCCCCCCCGGTTTGGGAACCCATAATTTAGAGGATATAGCTAACTACAAGGAATACTGCATTTCCTGCCCACCTGAATGCCATGACAAACTGCTAACCCCCCAGATGAGAACAGGTGTCCTATTTCTGCCTAATGTATCATATGAATAAGAACACAAGAACAGCCATACTGGGTCAGACCAAAGGTACATCTAGCCCAGTAGCCTGTCTGCCGACAGTGGCCAGCACCAGGTGCTCCACAGAGGATGGACAGAAGACAATCAAGCAATTTCTCTCCTGCCATCCTTCTCCAGCCTCTGACCAACAGAGGCCAGGAACACCATTTCTATCCCCTGGCCAATAGCCTTTTATGGATCTAACCTCCATGAAATTATCTAGCTGCTCTTTAAACTCTGTTATAGTCCTAGCC
>CM057846.1:189640931-189655653 GCA_030068395.1 Apalone spinifera
GAAGTGCCTAATTTACATCCCTCTGTCGAAAGAGGGATGTAGTCTAGACGTACCGTTGGTGCTGTCTACACAGCAGGAAGTCGAAAGAAGAATACTTCTCCTTTGATTCCCCTTACCCCTCATAAAAGCAGGGTTACCAGCATCTACCAGAGTGCCCCTCTCACTTTGAATTAGCTGTTTTAATTCGAACCCTGAAAGATTGAGGCAGCTTCAATCTTCCTCTCCAGTGTAGATATACCCTAAGGCTACATCTACACTGCGCTCTCTTGCACAAGAACATATGCAAATGAGATGTGGCGATGAATATCGCCGTGCCTCATTTGCATTCTTAATGAGCTGCCATTTTTGTGCAAGGGGCTTTTGCAAAAGAAGGAGCAGTCTACACTGCTCCTTCTTGCACAAAAACCCCCTCTTGCGCAAGAGCCATTCTGCCTGAAAATAAGTGTAGACTGCTCCTTCTTGCGCAAAAGCCCCTTGCATAAAAATGGCGACTCATTAAGTATTCAATATTCATCACCACACCCCAATTGCATATGTTCTTGCACAAGAGAGCACAATGTAGATGTAGCCTAAGAGTTTATAGTACAGTGAAAGTTTTGTTATCCAGCACTCTACTCTGTTAACCAGAAAACTTTGTTAACCAGCATTGCCCCCAGCCACAATACCGCAGCATCTTTAGGTGCACACACCGAACTGCCTCCTGTTCAGCTGGCCATTGCGGGGCTTCTAACAGCTGGCTCTTCCAGCTGACATCATCAGCAGGTGTCTCCTTGCCCTTCAGCCAGCTTTGAGCATTGGGAACCAGATCTGCTGTTAAGGTGTGGGGACAGAGTAATAAGCTTTGTTATCTGGCACATTCAAATAACTAGCCATCCCCATTCCCAATGAGTGTCAGATAACAAAGCTTTCACTGTACATAAGGAATGCCAAATTGGATCCTAAGTAGATTTTTTTTTTAAACAAGATGATGGCCCAAATCCTGTTTGCCTGGATTGTATGAGTTGAGTAATCCGACTGATACCAAAGGGACTACACACAAGAATAAAGAGAGCAGAATTATTCTTATTGTGCTCAATGCTGTTCCCATTGAAGCCAGCTGAAGATTTAACATAGATTGCAGGTGGAGCAGAACTGGATCAATTTTAATCTTCCTATATGTTTAAATAAATAATGCATAACAGAACTGGTGAGAAAATCGGAATCTCTCCCTTCCCCTGGCAGAAGATTTAGACAGAAACAAACAAAAAAAAAATCTTGACTTTATTAAAAAACAAAAGTTTGGCGGAAAAGTGAAATTTTTCTTTTTCAGTAATCAAAATGGCTACGTCTACACAGGCACCCTTTTCCGGAAAAGGGATGCAAATGAGAGAAGTCAGAATTGCAAATACAGCGGGGATTTGCATTTTCCCCCGCTGCATTGCATTTGCATTAACATGGCTGCCGCTTTTTTCCGTTTCGGAGCTTTGACGGAAAAAAGCGGCTGTCTAGACAGGGCTCTTGCGGAAAAGAAAGCCTTTTCCGCAAGATCTCTTATTCCCTTTAGAAAAGAATTTGTCATAAAGAAGGGTTTCTAATCCTTTAATCATCCTTGTGACCCTCCTTTGAACCCTTTCCAATGTATCAATATCCTGAATGAATTCAAACAGTCCAAAATTATGTTTGGAATTTAAAAAAAATTTAAAGATGTTATTTTGGCTCCCATCTTTCTCTTAACATTATTAGTATCTATGGGCCAGATATTGACACCCTTATTTATTTGGCCTGGATTTTGCAAAAAAGTGGAACTTGTGCTTTAACTTTAAGTCAGCGGATGTGCTAAATGTGCTAAGTATGTGCAGGAACTGTGCATAATGATACTGCTATTCAACCCCGGCCCACGGTAGAATCTGACCCTCTGCATGTTGTTAGGTTACAAGTACTTGTATAGGCAACTACCTTCCTAGCCATGGAAGGAAACAAGAGTTAGCTCCCCTTATTCTTGCCACTTGAGGAGGGAAAGCACAGAAACCAGTATATGTTAATGAAAGAAAAATCTGATCTAAGCAATATCAAAAACAATACACTGTTTTTATTTCATTGTCATACTGTTGCAAGTAATAAAGTGTCCAGATGTTTTTGGAAACTATGGAGGAAAAACCCTTGTTGGTAAAGCTTTAAAAACAAACAGTTGTTTGTATATTTTCTAGAAAAAAATGGGTCTCAACAGCTTTCAGCTATCTAGTCTTTATGGGCTTTAAAAAGACTGAAACTTTTATGGAAGTCCTGTTACACAGAACCACCACAGAATTACACTGAAATAAACACACACAAACCCATAGCCATAGCAGTGCTGCAGAGTTATACTAAAAGTTCGGCAGCGCTGAGTGATTATAATACAAAGTGTAAGACTGCCATGGAGCAAAAGTCAGGACAGCATGTTTCAGGAATAGACTGCTGACTAAACAACCAATTCCTGAGCAGCTGAAGAAGGGTTCCTTAAACAGTTTTGACATTGAAAAAGGCTTCCTTAAACAGTTTTGACATTTCTAGAGGTAATTGTCTTGGCTACAGCCTGTAGGTTACAAATGGTCACAAAAACATCATGAAAACATTAAATGGTGTGTTCTTCATGATTATGTTATTTGGAAGTTATTAAACTTGTCTATTGGTCTAGAATTAGACCATTTTGATGTAAAAAGCCAGGAGTTCGGCTAAATCCATAGAGATGTTTTGGCCTGCCATAGCTAGCTATCAGATTCTAAGAGACTCAATGAAAGTTGTAGTAATCTCTGTGGCACATTTTTTAATTTGGCTCTATTGATTAAGTCCAGTATAGATTAAATATAAGTCCTTTGCTGCTCCTGTTGAAGATGGGAGTTTTGCCATTGATTGGAATGACCTGAAAGTCAGGTTTATATGTAAAGTTCTTTACCTCAGGGGGAAATAATAGTCCATGAATATGAGTCAGAAGTATATACCGCAGCTTGCTTTCTAAGGCCTGTTCACTTTGTTCTAGCTTTACTCAGATAAAACTCCCACCAAAACCAATGATAGGCCTGTCTAAGTGAGGACTTTAGGATTTGAATTATACTCCAAGATCTATGTACAGAAGACACTGGGGGCTCGTCTAGCCTATGCTGAAGTTTCGAAAGAGGAAATTCTTCAGATCTCACTTTCGAAAGCAAAGTTTTCGAAAGTGAAAGTAGTCAGGACGCGATTTTTCAGCAACCCTCCCTTTTTCAAAAAGTCGCGTAAACCTCATTTTTTGAGGAAGAACGGCTTTTTGAAAAAGGAAGGGTTGCCAAAACAAACGCGTCCCGACTACTTTCATTTTCAAAAGCTCTGCTTTCAAAAGTGAGATCAGAAGAAGATATGCAAATTCTGTGGGAACTTGCATATCTTCTTTTGAAACTTCAGTGTAGTCTAGGCATAGCTTTGGTCTGCGGATCTCTCCTCTTCCCCATGCAATTCTCAGAAGTCCCTGTGAAGGAAACCAGTTTACAACTACGTAAGCCACATGAGTGTTTACATATGATGAATATCTCAGCTTTCAGGTGTAGCATGCACAGGACCTTCATTTCACTATTGCACTGCAAATAATGTCAATTAAACAAAAAAGGAAGAATAATGTTGCATAGTGCACAGATGTGTTATAAAACATACTAGTTATATTTACACTCACGCTATGTCTAGACTACGTGTTTTATCAGAAGAGACAATGCAAGTGAAGCACTGATTAGCATTTTCTCATGCTTCATTTGCATAATCTATTCCAATCCTTTTTTGCACAATACGTTTTTGCGCAAAAACATTCAGTGTGAATGTGTCCCAGAGAGGCAGAAGGATTTTATGCAAAAAGGACGTTTTGCGCAAAACAGACACGTCCACACTGCATGTTTTTGTGCAAAAACCTCTTTGGGGGGGCATTTTGTCATCTAGGACCGATGTGATTAATTGGTGCCGGTCTTGTAATCAACGTATTGAACGTCTTAGAAAGACATTACAGCCGTTCAAAGAAACTGATAAAACCTTTTTTAAAATTTGTTTTTCCCTTTAAGGAGTTGCTTGTTTCCTCCAGCTTTGATTTTAAAAGGGCTAGAACAGTTGCCTCAGAAGGGCAAGGCAACTGTTTAGGGTTAGCAGGTGGATTCTGTTCCCTTCAGTTCCTGTATAGCTGTCCCCACAAAACTAGTTTCCTTGGGTTCCCAGAAATTGGAGAGTAGCACAGGAAAAAGAGTTCTGATGATCTCTGTTATGTAGAATCAACCAACATGTGATATACAGCACTCTGCAGCCGATAGGTAATTGCTGGGATTATGTCTAGGGGATTCAGGTACAGGGTGAGGGAAAGTATATGTCCAAACACTATAGAAAAACAGAAAATTGCCTATGGAGCAATGACCTCTCCTTTCCTCAGTGATTAATCCTTCAGCCCTGGTTTATACTAGGAAGTTATTTCAAAATAACTCCCCTTATTTCAAAATAAGAAGCGGAGCATCCACACTACCAAGCCCATTATTTCAAAATAATAACTCCTGCTTTCCACAAGGAATAGTGCTTATTTTGAAACAGTTATTTTATAATGCTACAAAAGTAGAACTAAACCTGATACAAGCTTCCCTCCCCCACCCCCACCAACCAAAAAAAAGGTAAACATAAGAGCCATTGCAGAAGAGAGCATGTGTCCAAACAGGTTAGGGTAGGACTCACTGCTTGAAGCACTGGAGCAGGAAAGTTAACTAATTATTAACACATTGGTTCATCTGGTTTCTCAAAAACAAATGCTCCTATTGAATTATGATAGGTTAAAATGATTTCCTTTGTCCACACCACTTATACAGACTGGCTGTGTCTAGACTGGCCCCCTTTGCCGGAAAAGGCATGCAAAGGAGGCCAGTCGGAATTGCAAATGCAGCGGGGATTTACATTTTCCCCACTCCATTTGCATGAACATGGCTGCCGCTTTTTTCCGTCTTAGAGTTTTGACGGAAAAAAGCGCCAGTCTAGACAGGGCTCTTGCGGAAAAGAAAGCCTTTTCCGCAAGATCTCTTATTCCCTAAGAGATTTTTGAAATAACTGTCTAGACACAGCCACTGAGTGACTCCAAGCCCCAGGTGCTTTTTAGTGACACAAACTGCCTGACTGAGTGGTTTTTGACTAAATGCTTCACCGTAAGAGATTGTAATGTCCCAGGGCTAAGGCAATGTTTGGACTCTGGAGACAGTTTTTGTGAGATAGAGATGAGCTATTTGAGATGGTACTCTAGCACCATGGCAAAGTTATAAATAACCATGGAGTAGGAAGGACTATTGTAAACTGAAGCCTACTTGTTTCACCCTCAGCAAGGAAATAGCCCACCCGCCTAACTCTCCTGGATTGCTCACTGGATGACAGGATTTTCTGTTTTCTAAAACGTCAGTTATTTCAGTTATTAAGAATACAGTGTTATGAATTGAGGGTGCACGCAGGGCCAGCCCAAGCCATTATGGCGCCTTGGGCCAGGGCACGTGGTGCATGCGTGGGTCCGCCCCCCTAGGGGGCATGGGCCCACCCCGGGCGCATGGCTCATGCGCTGCCCAGCCCAGCCACCACTGCTGGCTCACAGCCCGAGACGGGCTGCGCCAGGCCATGCAGGGCCCCGCAGTCATGGGGGGGAGGGCGCTGCTGGCCGGCGCTGCGGGATTGGGGAGGGCCGGTGCTGCGGGAGCTGGGTGCACAGCGCCTGATGGCAGCTATAAGGGACACTGCGCACCCCTTACAGCTGCCATCAGGCGCTCCCCATCAGCTGGGTGCACAGCTCTTTACAGAAGAGACATCTATCTTTTTCCTATGCCTACTCATGTACCTGTCTCCACAAGCCATTCCAATGACTGAACAATTTGTTGAATAATAAACTACTCACCAGGAGTAAGTGGTGGCAGAGTTGACCCCGAGGCAATTACAACAATTTTAATAGAGGCTTTTTGAAAATAAAAAATGTATGCAACTTTAAATTGCTTCCCTCACCCCACCCCAAATGCTTCCACCCTCTTTATGCTTTACCAGTGAAAAAGGGACTGGGAAAAAACAGAGAATTTTTGTTCCCCAGTTGTCAGTTTAAGGGGAGAGCGTGGGTAGGCATGGCCCTCCTCAGCACAGACTTGCCCAAAGTTACAATCCAGGTCTGTGCAGTCCCGTTGTAAGTGCCCATATCATTCACAGGAAAAACAGGGTCCCACTTCTGTCAGCCCTGGCTGGATGGAGTCTTCCCTCCGCAGTCATCGGTCCCCGCCTCGGTTTCCCCCGGGTTTTGTGTCCAACAACATGGGGCACGGAGCCCTGGCTAGCCGGCTGTGATGTCAAGCTTGGCCAATGACACTCATCTCCAGGGACGGGCCTTCCCTTTGGGGTCCTGCCTTCGGGTCTGCCACAGCAGGGGTCAGTTTGGGAGGGGAAGCCCCATCTCTGAGTCCTGAACCCACCGGAGCTTCTGCCACTAAGAAGTCCTCCATGAGGGTTACCACTGTGCTCAGACTGTGGGTCGGTGGTGGAATACCTACGCTCAGCCCCGGGAAGGCAGGATGTGAATAAATTGTTCCAGAGCAATTTCCTCTGCCAAATTGAGCATCATTTGGTGTTCCGGGAGGAGCCACCAGTTGGTCAGGTCCCAAACCTCCTGGACCACAGGATGTGGGCAAGCCCCCAGTGGATAGATAAGTCATTCAGAGACGATGGCAGAAGACATATGGGTCAGGTCTAATGTGTCAAAGATAGCCGCTTTCACTTGCTCTTAGTCTTGGGCATCCTCAAGGGGGAGGCCTCTATAGGCTGTCTGTTGTTGTTACTCTTGTTAATAATCCCATTTCTGAAGACAACAAAACATCCTCAAAAAGGGCAGAGGAAAGAAAGAGTAAAGATAGAAAATGCAGCTTCTGTCTCTGATGTTGATCTTCAATTGTAATCTCACTGTTGAAAAAAACGCAGGCACAGTACATGTCTTATCAGCCACTCCAAGACCTGGCAAACTTGTATCTGTATCAGGCTGTTTAGAGCATTAGCTTTAGTTGCCTACTTGGTCACAGACTTATGACAGTGGTTCAGAATATCCAATATTGGCCTGTTAAGTGAGACCGTTATAAGACAGAAGGAAAAAGGAGAGAGAGGAAAGAGACAAAGTAGGGTAGGGAAGGAAAAGGACACAATGGGGGTGGGACAAAGTCTTACATCCCAGATGGTGGTTGGGACTAACTGGAGCCAGTGAAGTTTGCAATGTCATTTGGATCCCTCTCTCTGGCCTGGTCTTGTCAGGTATTACTCAGGATCTAGGGTTTCAGGAAGTAGTGAGGCTGGTGAAGCTCATCAGTAGCCAGTTTTTCTCTCAAAGTCTTTTTCTTTGAGAACCCCAAATGGGAGTGGCAAGTGGAATAGCCCATTTCTTCATTATTTTTTCCTGTTAAGCCTAGTTTTAGCCAGACCAATTTTGCTTCACTGATTTCTGGTTCCCCCCTTCTCTTGTTTACCTTATATGATGTTAACACTATCCCTGGTTATAACAGTAGGCCTTTCTGTCTTGCGTTTGGACCTTTTTCCATCAATAATTGATTTTCTAGGTTATTACAATATCTTATTAGTTTATATTCATTTATTTGCAGTTAAACTCACAATTATGTAAATTGGTAGACCCAGTTATCACAATGGTTCAATGGCAGAGCTGACCTTAAAAATTCTTCAGTTCTTCAAAATTCTTTTTCTAACTAACTTGTCCGCTGTCTGATGATCAATTTTAGCCTGAACCAATCCCTTGCATGTGGGTTGCTATATCACTCAGGGTATGTCTACACTAGGAAATTATTTTTAAATAACTTATTTCAAAACATTAACTCCTGACATAACTATTTCGAAATAATGTGTCCACACTACAGGGAAGCCTCAAAATTAGTTCAGGGCAGGCTCCCTTAATGTGGACGTGCTATCTTGTCTTAGCGCCCCGGAAGCACTGGGGAATAATTACTTTGAATGACTCTGGGGAGTAGTTATTTCAAAATTGCAGCAGTGGAGCATCCACACTTCCACTATTTCAGAATAACTATTTCAAAATAAGCATCATTCCCTGTGGAAAGCAGGAGCTATTATTTCAAAATAACCAGTCCCTTATTTTGAAATAACAGGATTGATAGTGTGGACACTCTGTTATTTCAAAATAATTCCCTACTGTAGACCAGGGCTCAGACATTTGCGCATCATGGAAATTGCATTGTATGCTTTTGAGAGGTAGATGTAGAGCTCAGAGTGTCTTTTTCATGCTGGAGGGTGGGAGGCAGGATATGGCAGTACACACCATGCCATAATGTGCCCTAGCAGCCTTACATGTATATTAAGCAGGAGGACTGACAAAAGTAAAACCTGAATGGACCTTCGGGTGAGAAAAACAATTTATGTCCAGTAGAATAGTAAGTTAGATGAAGTACAGCAGGGTTTAAATGTATGTAGAGGCTTCTTTAAGGCATTCGTCACTGTAATATCAGGGTGCCTGTTAACATTACAAATTTGTCTTAACAAGAGTGCTGTGAGGTAGGGAAGCATTATTCCAAATTTGAAGATGGAGAACTGAGGAGCAGAGTAATTAAATGATTGCCCAAGTAAACTTGTGATAGATCCAAAGTGGTTCCCAGTCCAGTGTCTTTCTGATAATACTGTCCTCTCTAAAACCCTAGCTTCACATTAACCCAAAGTAAGCATTTCTAATTAAACCTAGTTTGTGTATATTTTCATTGGAGTATGAAAAAAAATCACATACATTTTCTATGTAGAGATGAATTTCCCTTTTACTAAAAGCTGGTGCAATAAAATAATTGAAAGTGTCTGTATCTTGAAGTAAACACTAGAGCAGTTTGGTACTGTTTTAATCATTTTATATTGCTCTTTTGGGGTGCAAAAGATGAATCACTGTGGAATGCAAGCCCCTGTCTGGTTATCTCTGATGGAGTCAGAATCCATACTTCTAGCTGGCGAGATCAAACAATTAACATCTAGTGGAACATGGCAGTTTTTCTTCAGCACTACAAAAGACGGCTGCCTTTTCCGAATCTCTGTCAGCATGAGGAACTGTGGAGAATTCTTTGTTTATTTGCCACAACCCACCCAAGGATGTATGGGGTATTGTGCAGAAGGTGAGCAAGCACATCCTACCATTGTACAAAATCTGTGTTTGTGTTAGTAAACATCTCTTACTTATTTTTTATGTACTATTTATTACGTTAATTTGTTGTTTTTTTCTTGTTTGGTTTAGCATCTTATTGAATGTAAACATTTGAAAATGATTTTATACATTTTACATTTTTCCTGTAACTGCTACTTGTGATACTGATAATGGAGAGCAATAATTGTTGAGATATTATAGTGAGCTAAAATTATATGTATGAATATACATTTTGTTTAGTTATTGGGTTTTAAAAATATAAGAAATTCAGCTATGCATATAGCATTTATATTAGTGTTTTGATCCACTAGTAAAATACCTTATTTATCTTGCTATAACTACCATTTTCTTTCTGGGGAGAATGTGTGTTTGTTATACAAGAAAAAAATTAAAGTTGGTAACAACAGCATATAACAAATGTATTTGTATAAACCAATATTGATTCTCCTCAGAATAATTTTTTTTGTTTTTTATTAATTATACACCATATATTTTATGGTAGGCAAACTGTCTCCTTGGTCATCTCCATCTCTGTCACCACCACCACCACACCTGAAGTTGTGGCAGAGTTGGTTGAAGACAGTGTTTACTTAAGGTGTACTTTTGATGTTCCTTTCACAAACAGTTCAGTGGCTTTTATTGTAACTTGGTCCAGGCTTGCTTCTGAAGGCATCAAAGAAGAATTGAGACAAGAGACAATTCCCACTCTTGAAAACAGTGAATTTTTTGCTGGCATTAAAGTACTTTGGAAAAGAAATAATATTTTATTCTATTGCAGCAGAAGCTTTTCTAATTAACAACAATAATTACAGCTGTAGCAATAGTGCAACTATTCTAAAGTATTATTTGCTTATTAAAAATACTGGCATCAGTAGTTGATAAAAGAACTCAACTTCAAATGCTACTTCTTTCGTGTTTTTTCATTCCAATCCCACTTGCTAAAGATGCTAAATGAAGTATAGGTGGGACCAAGTAAGTAACGAGAAATGTGTGACTACTAGACACTCTAGAGGTACTGATAGTAAACTAATAAGGCACACACCTCCTGCTGTGCAGAGCTCAAGTTCCACAGGTGGCAGGGGAGGCAAAAGTGTTTTCTAAACTACTTGTATGCCTCTGCAATCACTGGCTCCAGTTAGAATGGGCCCCTATGGACTGTTCCATTGGCTAGGGATGAAGGCCTCAATTCTGCAAAGACTTATTCATGTGCTTAACTTTGTGTGCTGTGAGTGGAACTGTTCTCAGTGTATTAAGTTAAGCACATGTATAAATCTCTGTATGATCAGGAGCCATGTTAGCACCATATTATTTTCTTTTCCACATAATTTTGCATGCAAAATTGGACCCTATATCAATAACCCAATTTTAGGTTTCTTTGTAAGTCAGCCTACCCATATTCGGTTATGTGTACTATATGAGGATTTATATTGCTAGTTTATGGAGGCAGGTTTTAAGGGAAATAGAGTATTATGTTTCATTTCCTGTCAGGATTCTGCTTTCTCTAGGAGGCAACTTTATAGACAACATTTGTGGTTTATATAGCTGCAAAAACTATATTTTAACTTTTTAAAAAGTTATACAGAATATGCAACCTTGTGTTATTACTGTAGTTCATACAGTAAAATAATTATAAGTAAATATTTGTATTCTTAGCATGCTCTTTTATATGCCAGCTGCATCCTGAGTCTCTCACTATACCAGAAGATATTATATAGACAACTTGAAAATTACTGCAAAATCTCATTAAAAATAAACACTTCTAATCAAGGTAAGCATTGTCCTAAATTTGTTGTTTCCCAGTTTGAACATGTACTTCTAAACCTTCCACACATGCCTTTTGGTGTAAGAGCTATAGTGCAAAAAGGAGTTATTCCTCGTGGGAGAAGAATAACTCTACCAGCAAAAGCCCTCTGTCCTGTTGATTTACTGTAATTTTTTTTTGCTCAAAAATGCGCTTGAGGTGTGAACACTCTGCCGGTTTGGGGGCAAAAACCTTGTAGTATAGACATAGCCCTAGAGTATGGAGGCACAGAGTGAATCCATATAGGAAGGGAGAAATGCATCTACTGTTACCAGAATTGAATCAGCTACAGGACAGCCCTACCACATATACTGGAGCTAGACATTTCTTCCCCAAGTCTAACTTTGTTGCAGCACAGCCTCACATGAACAACGATTTTATGAGCATGTTCATCGCATTAAAAAAACCCACAGACCAATTAGCTTGATTCTGTCATTCCTTCTTTGGAGGGTGTTAGCTTCACGGGACTCTCCTCTTTTCTGTGGGCAATTTAACCACTGAGGTACTTGAGGGCCTGTTGGTGACTGTCTTGCAAAAAGCATGCTGCCAACAAGAAAGAGCTGATGGTTTGGAATAAATAATGCAACCTCTTTTATTTACAATCTGGAAACAAGACATACAGGGCAGTTGTCCTTAGATAATCACTAATTAATGCCTTCCCAGCTACATGGCCAGGATGGCCATCCCAGCTACATATGCACTATATCTACAAGCTCACTGTGCATATAGCAAAAATCAAGCACGATGTATGCTGTAATTAAATTTCAGAGACTGTATGTGTCTTGACATATTTACTAAACAATTTCCATTTGTTTAATTGAATCGCAGTAAACTGAATGCTTATCCTTGTAGGTACAGAAAATTCCCTTTATGAGAAAAAAGGTATGACTTGTGTTTAAGCTAAACCATTTTTGAGTCTCCAGTAATATGCACATTGCTGTTCTGTTGCTGTTGAGTTCAAAATAGAAGTCTGTGATCCTCTAAACCGTTTATTAGCTGGTATGTAACCATGGAAAGAAATTATGGAAATGTAATTATCTTATGGCACTAATTATTGATGTGACAAATTAATGCTTGAGAATTGCTATTTAGTATTTGTTAAAAGGCTATTAAACTGCATAACTGGGTGTGTGGTACAAACCAACACCTCATGCAATTCAATCATGTTGTCAAATTTTATTCTCATGATTTTGTAATTTAAATAGGTTATTCAATTTTTTGAAAGGCTAAATGGTGATATTCAGTACCTACAGTATGTTTATCCAGTGGTGTAAAACAATAGTGTGGACTTCTATACTAACATAAAATAATTCAATTATGTAACAATTTGCAATGTATTCATTTTTCTTTTCCCCTTCTTTTATAGACTTTCACCAGGGGACAGTTTGTTTGACATCAGATTCTTTAAGTTCAGCCAAGAAAACAGCCTTCTGTAGTTGCGCAGTAGATGACGCTGGATTATATCAATCAGTGAACAAGTTGGATTATGTTTCTCAAACAGAATTTGCTTCATCTGGCAAAGAAAGTTAAAATGTTAAGTTTCTTTCTTTGATACCAGAACTGGATATCACTACTGAGTATTTTAGCTCTGTTAACCTTATTGGGCACTTAAGCAGACTTGCACCTGCACATGAAAAGAATTCCTCTGTTCTTCTGTCAGGAGAAAACTAATCTGTTAATTACACCAAACTTCATGCACAGACCCTAGCACATACAGCTATAAATTCAAAAGGAGATACTGGGACAGAAAAACAAGGCTCACCATACTTGAAAAGCAGAAGAAATAACAGAAATATGGCCACCATCTCAGCAAAAGACAGCCCATTAGAAACAGATGGAAGCGCCAGCAGGACTATGAATACCTTTCTGTATTTCCCTTCCAAAGTCTCAGCCACATGGACCTGGAAGGGCTTAGCTATTTTTTTCCAGAGGACTATGTCCCTGATACACACTAAGAAATTTTCCCTTCTTGTCCCACACCTTCTGGCTTCACTGAGTCCAATGCCTTGGTACGGTGCAAGCAGGCAATAGCTAACTCAGGCTTAAGAAGATCATTCAATGCTCTTCTTGGCAGGAGGATAGAGGATACAGTAGATACGTGTATGAAAGATCTACTGCTGAAGGATGATCTTAGTTGGTCTGAAGCAGGCATGGCCCTGTTAGAGAATGAATGTAAAAAAAGGTTTGGAAGAAATAAATTACAACACACAAGGGGTACGTCTAGACTACAATCTTTTGTCGACAGAAGTTTTGTCAACAGATACTGTCGACAAAGCCTCTGTCGATAAAGAGCGTCTAGACTGCATCCAGGTCTGTTGACAAAGCAAGCCGCTTTGTCGACATGACAGTGTAGACGCAAAGGACAGTGTAGATGCAATAATGCCTTCTGTCGACAGAACTCTGTTGATCAAAGGCGTTATTCCTTGTAGAATGAGGTTTACAGCCGTAGGCAAAACTGCTGAGTTCTGTCGACGTTATGTCGACACAACTCGGCAGCAGCGTAGACACAGGTATAGTTTTGTCAACAAAGGTACACTTTTGTCAACAAAACCCTGTAGTCTAGACACACCCAAGGATTTCAGAGCTCAGTTGGAGACCTCTCAGCATTAAAATGCCCTAATCTCTGCAGTGGTAATGGACAGTGTGTAGAATGGGGCTAAGCCTGTTTTCAAGGTTTCAGTTTGTATATCCGCAGTGTGTTGTCTGGTAAGTCAAACTGTATAGGAAAATTTATTCATACACTCTTCTTGGATTTTGTGCCAGACCAGCGCATTTTATTGCCTTTCTCCTCAGGTTTTGTACATTGACAATCATTCCCTACAATGAGCCTACTCATTATCCCACAACTTTATTCCAATTTAAAACAGCTATATTTGTTATCTGTTCTGCTTCTTTTTTCCCCAGGGCAAAAAGACTCTGTTCTGAGTCTTTTTTTCTCCAGACTCAGTTTCTGGAATGTCAGAATTAAAATATTGACCAATCTCACTGAATATACAATCTAGACAATCTAGTAGCTGAGGAGAGTGGCATATTTCACATACTCTCTTTGTCTAGGAGACCTATCAAACAATTCCCTATTTTAAACTTATTTATGGGCCCTGATCAGTATTTGGTAATAGAATTTTTTTTTATTTTTATATTAGGAGGAAAATGAGGAGTCCAGTGGCACCTTAAAACTAACAGATGTATTTGGACATAAGCTTTTGTGGGCAAAACCCCACCCAAATACTTCCACAGGACTCCTTGTTGGTTTTGTGGATAGGACTAGCTTGGCTACCTCTCTGATATTTTTAGGAAGGTGTCTAGCTCCAGTTAGTAAGTCTGACTTCAGTACCGGGCAAATTAGTTGAAACAATAGTAAAGAATAAAATTGTGAGGCATGTAGAAGAACATAATTTGTTGGACAAAAGTCAACATGGTTTCTGTAAAGGGAAATCCTGTCTTACTAATCTATTAGAGTTCTTTGAAGGGGTTAACAAACATGCAGACAAGGGGGATCCAGTAGATATAGTATACTTAGATTTTCAGAAAGCCTTTGGCAAGGTCCCTCATCAAAGGCTTTTGCGTAAATTACATGGTCATGGGATAAGAGGGAAGGTCCTTCCTTGGATTGAGAACTGGTTAAAAGACAGGAAACAGAGGGTAGGAATAAATGGCAAATTTTCAGAATGGAGAGGGTTAACTAGTGGTGTCCCCCAAGGGTCAGTCGCAGGACCAATCCTTTTCAACTTATTCATAAATGATCTGGAGAAAGGGGTAAGCAG
>CM057846.1:189695445-189713821 GCA_030068395.1 Apalone spinifera
CCTTTCCCCTCCCCTACCTTCTGACTTCCAGTTTGCTGTGCTGGAATCTGCAATCAGGCCCTGCCGCCCCTCTATCCGTCGAGGGGGTATAGGGCGCTCCGGCGTCCACTGCTCATTCCTTCTGGAGCTGCGGAGTCTGGGCGTCCACCCCTCGGGGTTGCCTGCCGGGTCCTGGCTGCTGCAGGAGGGTGGGCGCTTCCCTGAGCTCACCGCCCAGGCCCCAGGTGGACTCCCTTCCCCTTGCCTGCCGCGCATTTAAAATACCTGCGTGTGACGTGAGCATGCACCGCAAGGGTGCGGGAGCGGGGCTGGCCCGCTGTGCCCATTCGCTGCAGCATCCGCCCAGGGGCAAGGCCTCCATGTCCCATCACCCCTGCCTGGTGTGCAGTGAGCACATGCACCACAAGGGCACAGCTGCGGGGCCGGCCCTCCGCAGCAGCTTGCCGTGGCGTCTGCAGGGGCCGGGGGGGAAGGACGTGCCAGCAGGTGGGGCCCGGGGCCCACTCCAGGCAGGGACGGGGGAGAGACCCAGCTCCAAAAATTGCTGGAGCAGGGCCCCCGGCTCTGAATATTGCTGGAGCCTGGGCACCACGAGCCCATATAACTCGGCATCCATGTGCCCTGTGGCTTTCTGCACTGCAGAGATGATGGGGGGAGGGGGAGGCTTCACCCTCTGCCAGTGTTCCCTCTAAGCTGTGTGGCAACACAGCTTCACAGGTGATTAATCAGCCCTGCCCAGAGGCTCAAGGCACCATGCATGGAGCTCACTGACTGGGCAGGGCTGATCAATCACCTGTGAAGTTGTGCTGCCGCTCAGCTAAGAGAGAGCACTGCCTGATGTCCCCACCCCCATCTACTGACCAATAGGAGCTGAGAGTTTTTGCTGAGGTTGGGGGCAGTGTAGCACAATTTCTCAGCTACTATTGTTTGGTTTCTGGCCAATCAGACCTAAGAGATTTTGATGGGGCTAGGGCAGTGTGCAAAGCCCAGCACAAAGAACTACATGGAACAGCCAGCTGGGCGCTGCTGGCAGGCAGGGAAGCCTTCTTGAGAGTGCTGCTGGACAAGAGCTGCTTAAGCGTCTTCTGGCCAGAGCCTACCTCTGACACCCCAGCCCCTCCAACACCCAATTCTCTCCCAGACCTTGCACCCCCCTCCTATACTCCTTCCAGAGGCCAGAATCTTCTCCTGCAAATATACCCCCTTCTTAACCCAGCACATCCTAATACCCTCTCCAAGTCATCACCTAAACCCTCTACACCTTCCTCCCTACCACCTCAGGTTACAACTCCCTCACAGACTTTGCACCCACTCTTTCATCCCTACCCAGCCCAGAATCTTCTCCCACGCCCATACCCCCTCCTTGACCCTGGAACTCAATCTCCTGCCCCAGGTCACAATCCCTTCCTTTACCCTAACTCCCTCTTAGATCCTACACCCTCTTCTGCTCTCCAGTCCCCTACCCAAACTTCCTTCTGCACCCAACCCCCATCCCAAACTCCACACAGTCTCTGTAGAAAAGTGCAGCCTTTGACCACTTACCAAAATCTTGGCGTGCCCCCCCCCATCAAAAATAACTGCCCACCCCTGACTAAGATACTAGTAATCTGATCATGGAATATAAAATATTGAGGTTTGAGGGTCAGCTCTTCCATTGGTATAAATCAGTGTAGGTCCACATCAAAGGTATGCCAGTTTTCTCTCTCCTTTGAGGATCTGGCTTATATATTAAAATTTTCAAAGAGAACAATCTAAATGTATTAATGTAGCTACCATTCACTTAAAGGTTCAATGAGCAACCCATCCTTTGTAGGATCACACAATTCTTAATGGACCTACAACACTGTAGCTCAAAGTAATCTGATAGCACTTCGCTTTGAATTAATGTCACCAGCTAGTACAGAGCAGCTCCTCCACTTTTACTGGAGCACTGTCATTTGCATAATTATCAGCCCTTTACTCCTTTTTAAATGTTTTTATTGGCTTTGCAGTTACACCTCATGCACATTCAGAACATTTCCATTATTCTTGCAGTCACTGCATGTGCGTACATAATCCAATTCCATTTTATCTTCCTAATAGAAAAGCAATGTTGCCATTTTAACCAGGAAAAAAAATCTGTTTCTTCAAATTAAATGGCTTTTACAGCATAAGAATCTGCTCCCAACTACTTCTTACACATTCAGCCCCTCATAATCAGTCTGAGCAGATTGTAGTGACATGTCTGGCAAAAAAAATAAATTCCCACAGATCTCTCATTAGGCTGCCATCTGGGCATCTTTGCAGCCCTCAGACACTGTTAGCATTTGAGTTACCTCAGGTGCAAATCAAATATAAATCTGGGCACTTACCCTCCTGACATCTTGATCCTGTCCACCCAGAAGCACAAGTAGGCTGCACTGCCCCATAAAGATGCCTTCCCCACCTTCTGACACCCTCCTTTACAGCTTATTGCAAAAGACCATCACAGGCACTGAACAAATCCAGGAGACAATTAGCGTTAAATTGCCCATTTTCTCATTGTAGCAAAATCCGAGGCAGAGAACAGACTGAATTTTTAGTCTCATCACTAATTAATTATTCACATTTATTTCTGTTTGATTTTAAGCTTTACAATGTGCTCTTTAGCTACAAGGTATTATTATTTAAATTTATTGAAATTAAATAAATTGCTTAAATATTACAAGAATTTCTATCAAATATTTTAAATGTTCATACGTGTATTAGCATAGTGTCTGATTCTGTGGCCCTTCCATTTAGCAGAGTGAAGTAAGGAACTACTTAACGTGGAAAAAGATGACAGGATACATTAGAGTGGGGTCAATTTTTTTTTTTGACGTAGAGGGGTTTTTTTTCACCCAACAAATGTTGATTTGAGTCCACCAAAACATTTTGTGAATGAATATGGTATTTGCCAATTTGTTTCTGTCCACAACAAACTGAAAAAAACCCTAAACATTTTGATACAGTGTGAAGAGGTCCCCCATAAGGAGTCCGCTCCCCTTCACTTTCTCCACCTCTGATCCCAAGTTGTGACCCCAGTGACAGGGGTTACTTGTATTCTCGGCGGTAAACAACTCCCGAGCAGGGTGTGAGGGGCACCTGGGCCCTCCCTCTCTCCAAGTCCAAGCCCAGGGCCCTAAAGTGGGGGTGGGATAAACCAAATCCCTGTTGCTCTCTGCAGTGAGGTAAAGGAGGAAGGGAGAGGCTTCATCAGTCTTCCCCCACTAGACCGTCTGTTTGTGGGTGGTACACGGTAGTGCGCAAGGTCTTAATTTGCAGCATCCGGCACAATTCCACCATCAAGAGGGATGTTACATTGGTGCCTTGGTCGGTTAGCACTTCCCTCAGTAACCCGACCCTTGAAAAGATTTTAAGCAACTCATTCGCAATTACTGGGGCCGTCATGCTGCACAGGGGTATGGCCTCGGGGTACCGTGTCGCATAGTCTATTATGACCAATATGTATTGGTGGCCCCATCCTGAACATTCTAACGGTCCTACTAGGTCGAGGGCTACCTGCTCGAATGGGATCCCAACCACTGGGAGGGGGATTAATGGGGCCTTTGGGACCTTGGCTGGAGCGGTCCACTGACATTGGGGGCAGGAGTCACAAAAGTCCTGTATTGCTCTATACACCCCTGGCCAAAAAAACCTTTGTAACACCCTCTATTGAGTCTTCTCCCATCCCAAATGCCCTACCCAGGGACTAGCGTGGGCCAACTCCAAGGCCTGCCACCTATACCAAGTGGGCACCAATAACTGGTGCACCGACTCTCGCCCGTCCCCTCTACTCACTGTCCAGTATATCCGGTCCCCCTGTACCTCAAACCATGGGCTCTGGCGCGAGCCTTCCACTGTCCTATCCTCTTCCGTGGGTCCCACCGCCTGCTCCCATGCGCTCCATAAGGATGTGTCCTTGCGCTGGTGTTGTAGGAAGTTGCCAATCTCCAGATTAAAAGGTTAGGTGGTGGCTTCATCGGGTGGGCTCCCCGCCACTCCTTCAGGATCCGACGCTGGTGCCTTTTCCTCTTGAGACACCAATGGTACTTTTTCCTCTGGTGCAGTATCTAGGGAGGTCATTTCCTGTCCCCACTGTTGTAACAATTGGCCAAGCCCAAGCCAGTCGTGCCCGAGTAGCACGGGGTACGTCAGATTTGGAGCTAAGGCCACCTTCCAAGTCTCTGTATGTTGACCATCATTAATCTGGACCCAGGCTGTTGGGTAGGGGCGAACGTCCCCATGGATGCACTGCATCCATATGGGTCCACCAGTCGGCGGCCCCCCCATCCACTAGGTTCACCCGTACCATCGTCTGTCTGCACCCAGAATCCATCAATGCCTCCACCACTCGCCCCTCTACCTTCACCCGGGCCATCACTTTAGTTGTTGGTCATCCCAGGGCCTGTGATTCTGGAGGCATCATTCCCCCAAAGGAGCAGTCCATCATGGGACATTCCCTGCAGAAGTGGCCTTCCTGTTCGCACTGGAAACACACAGCTTACTAGGAGGTCCCGCTCTTCGACTGCTCTCTCTCTTTTCAGGCAGGGTCCCCTTTTTTCCTTTCACCTCGGACACGGGGGTTCACTACTCTGGGGCCAGCTTCCTTACCCCTGGGGGACCGGCTTCACTCGGCTGCCTCCGTTTGGCCCTGCTACGACCTCCTTGCCCTTTGTTCAGGGCTGTGGCCCTCACCAGCATGCTTCCTCCTGGCGCCTTCCCCCTCTCCTTCGCCCCCTCTGTGGCCACATAGTTCTCCATCAGGGTTACCGCCTCATTTGTGGTGGAGGGGTGGTGGCGCTGGACCCATAGCTGACCTTCTGTCGGCAAAATCTGAACGAAGTGTTCTAAGATTACAGTTTCTGCCACCTGCATCCCAGTTGTGGCCTCCAGCTCTAGCCATCTTATGCCCGACTCTCTTAGTTGCTGGGCTACTGCCCGCGGTCTCTCCCCTTGTCTATAAAGCTCTTGCCAGAACCATTGGCAATATGTTTCTGGGGTCACCCCCCGTTGGCAAAATCAACTCTTTCAACTTATAATAGTGTAGAGAGTCTTGAGCGGACAATCCCTAATATGCCAATTGGGTTTGTCCTAATAAATAGGGCGCCAATAAGGTCGCCCAGTGACCCTCCGGCCACTTTGCCGCAGCCGCCACTCTTTTGAACATTACCAAAAATGCTTCCGCATTGTCCTCGGGTCCTAACTTAGCCAGGAAGATCGGCAGCTTTCCTCACCTCGCAGCGGGAATTCTCCCCCTGACCGCATTCCCTCGATCATTTGCTGGTGTTCAGTCAGCTCCCAGACCAACTGACGTTGCTGTTCCTGGAACTGGGATGCCAGCTGCTGCACAATCTGCATCTGCTGGTGCTGCTGTTGGCATTGGTTTTCCACCAACCACTTCAACAGCTTCGTCAAATCCATCTCCTCAATAACCTTCAAGACACAACGTCTATTTCCTCACCACACAGAGTCTAGTCACTTTCTACCACCCTCAACTCAGGGCTAAATCCACACCCACATTCTCCACCACGTGTGAAGAGGTCCCCCATAAGGAGTCTGCTCCCCTTCACTTTCTTCACCTCTGATCCCAAGCCGTGACCCCAGTGATGGGGGTTACTTGTATTCTCGCCAGTGCACAACTCCCGAGCAGGGTGTGAGGGGGACCTGGGCCCTCCCTCTCTCCAGATCCCAGCCCAGGACCCTAAGGTGGGGATGGTCTCCTCCCCCTCCACCCCCGGCTGGCGGGGCTAACCCCCAAAACTCGCCAGCCCGCAGGCAAGACTCCTTCTGCCCGCCCTGGGCCACTTCCTCACCCCTGCTCTCTGGCCCTTCCTCAGGCCTCTCTCTCCTGGCCCAGTGACCCCTCACCTGCCTCCACTCCTGTCACCCCCCTTTGCCCGGTCGACCCTTCATGTTTTATGGGCCACCAGCCTCCACCCTGGTCCGTCCCCAACATGCATGCACCCGTGTCCCCCGGACTAGTCCCTAACACGCACACGCCAGTGTCCCCCAGACTCGCTCCTGATGTGCATGCGCCGGCGTCCGCCGGATATGCCCCTAGCGCCCTAGACTCGGTGCTCTATGGCCCACACTCCATGGCACCTGCGCCGGAGTCCTCCGTGCCTGCGGTTGCCACGTGAGTGCCTTCACCCTCCTGGTGCGTCCTGGCCGCTGCCGCCTCTCCCGCCACTGTGGGAAGAGCCGGATGGCCACTGCCGCATTCCCAAGTCCTGCCTCCAGGAGTGAGGGGTTCCTTCACCCCATCACACACAGTCAAAAATTCAACATTTGAGGGTTTTTTATTCAAAATGACATGCTTTAAAATTTACTTCAATTGAAGTTTAACTCCCTCTCCCAACTGAAATCTTTTGCTTGATCTCAAACAATGTTTTACTGTTTTTTTAGCTCAGCTAACAAAGTGAAAAATCAATTATTTGCAGAATTCTAGATTTGAGTCCTTAGGTCTTGATTCATTAAAGCACTTAGTCATTCATTTTAAATATGATCTCAAATCCTTTTGATTTCAATGGAAGAATCTGGTCCTACTGATTTTGGGGGAAGGTATTCTGTTTTGGGCAACCTATAACTGGCCATTAAATCTCTTGGATCAGAGACTTCCCCACCCCCTTGGTAATGATAGCTTCTTCTTTGGAGTTGTTCTTTGTACTACAGCAAAAAGAGCTTGTATCTAACATTTACAGTGAATGTATTAATACAGCAGCAAGCAGAGTCTGATATTGATTAAAGCAGGGACAGAAAGAGGTAGGGTGGGGGACATGGCAGAAGGGGTGGAGTGGGGACAGAACTGAGCAAGAGTTGAGTAGTCCCCCAGGAATTGGGGAAGTCGACGTGTCTGAGTTTTACTGTCTGTCTGCTGATTGATTGTTTGCAGCAGCCTTTTCATCTATTTCCTTTCTTGCAGATACTTAAGTTCTTTGCTGAATTGGAATAGATGTATTTAAAAGCTCTTTTCAGAGATTAAAATGGTTAGAAATATTCCTGACTGGAATTACTTGACCATAATGCAGGTGAGGAGATCAACATTGCAAAATAAAATGCAATTTATCCCATATTCCCTCAATTTTTCTCAGACTTGCAGAAATGATTGGATTTACTCTCATATCATGACCTAGCTGATTTAAAGGTGTGTTCCATGCTTATTAAAATAATAAAAATTACTAACTTATCCGTTATGGAGATGCCTAACTCCCATCATCATTCAATGTGGTTGTCAAACTGCCATTTGTACCCTTTGAAAAATTACCCCCTCAAAACAAATAACCTAAATTAACTTGGCATGTAAAAATTCTACGCCATTGCTCAAAGGTTGCTGAGTTTAGCAGTTTATAGTCAGTATTTGTAAAAAGCATCTCCAATCCAAAAAGGATTATGTGAATTTATTTCTTGTTCGGTATGAAGAGATAATGACCTTTATACAGTATTTGGTTTAGTCCTCAATCCATTTTGTGGCAAACAAGATTTAGTTTTTAACTTACAATAGGATGCTGAAGGCTCAAAGAGATGTGTTTTAAGGATTGTCTGCACAGCACAATTGTGCAGACTACGGAAGTGCAAATTGCATATTGCACCAACTGTCCTATGTGGACAGGCACAAATCAAACAGTACTTAGTTCATGTTGACATAATCCAGGGGCAGGCCAGCTATGGCCCATGGCAGAATTGGCCCACCAAGCTTTTTGATCCTGCCTGCCCTACAGCAAGGAGTAATGCTGATAAAAGCAACTAGCTGCTCCATGTTGCTCTCTGCAATGAGGTAAGGGAGGAAGGGAGAGGCTTCATCAGTCTTCTCCCACTCTCCTCCCCCCCAACAAAATCTCTTAGTTCCTATTGGCTGGGATGGGCAGGGCCAGCATGTGAAGCCTCTCCTCTCTCCCTCCCTCATTCTGGCAGCACAAAAAGCCACATGCACAGCCAGCCAGTGGTCTGGGGTTGCTGAGGGCAGGGGAAATCTGCCTGAGAGTGCTGCCGGCCATGAGCTGCATAGGTAAGCACTTCCTGTCATGCAGACACGGGGAGACAAAGGGGCCTGGTAATTCAAAGGGGCCCAGAGCTCTGCATGCAGTAGCGGCAGCAGTGGCCAGACCCCCAAACCCTTTAAATTGCTGCTGGAGCCACACACTCCAGCCAACAGCTGGGGCAAGGGGTGCCAAGATCCTGACAGCACTGAGGGCTGGCTACCCTCGGCCCCACCCCTTCCACTCTTGGCTCCGCCCCTTCTGTGGCACAGAGACACATCCCAACCCTGCCCAGGGGCCTACGGAGGCTGTCGACTCCACTGGTTGTAGCACAACTTGGTGCACTGTACGATTCACACATCAGTAGGGCACATTATAGTGCAGTGTGGAGATAGCATTAGTGGTGCCTAGAGTGTCAATCAGAATCTCGCATAATGTATGATTGATCACATGTATAACACACGAGTGAGGATTTGTTAAAAAGAGCTTGCTGTGCTGACCCACAGACGAAATGAATTATTACAGCCTCTGCTAGAGGGGCTTGGCTGCTTAGCTTAAATTGCAGAAGCTCAGGCCTTCAGCTCTGGAGGCCACAGTTTAATTCCTGTTGGCTTGAAAAAGGGGAGATATCATATTAGTATTATTGTGGAATAACTATATAGCAGTTGGGCTCCAATGAGTAGCTGAAATAAACTTATGCATCCCACAAAGAGACTAATATAAGGCTTTACTTTGTGATGTGCTTACAGAATAAGCCCACTGGGTTGGGCACACTTCATCTGCCTGTTAACATGGAACCAAATGGCTTAGGATTCTCCAGGGAATGAATGAGTGCTTTCTCTGATAAGGTTATCCACGAAAAAAGAGATTTGTGTAAATGACTCTTATTGAGATTCGCTAATTTTCTTCTCTCCCATAAGGACATACAAAGAAATGTCTCCGTAGCCTTTTTACCTGAGGCATCATGGTCTTGATTAGTGAATGGAGTGATTCTTTAGTGACAGCCATAGTTTTTCCTGGTTGGAGGAGGAGGCTGAAATTGTACTCTATTCTGCAACAGTGACAGTGTAACACCCCCTCCACCTTTTGGGTATGAGATACTGTCGTATAGTGGCACCAAGACCACTTACAGTGAGCATAATGAGTCTGCTCTATAGCCCGTTGGCTTTTAGTTCATGTGGTAGAGTCTCATACATTAAGTTCCAGAGGAGATTCCCAGGTTTGATTCTGCCCCAGTGCCCACAGATGACTGGGATCTGTTGGACTTGCAAAAGGAGGTGAGGCAAATATCAAGATACTTGTTACTATAATGAAAAAGATTTAACTAGATGTTTCTCCAAACTACAGGTTGACATTAGTATTTTACCTATTTAGCTTCCAGATAGAACAGAAAATGCATTGGTTACCAATGATCTACTACAGGAAAGTGATGGGATAGACAAATAGTATTTGTTTCTACTGTTGGTGTTACATAAAGGAGAAAGTTTTGGGGAACTCTTGCTGAATTAACCACTCAGAGAGCTCAGGTCTCCCTTATGGGATAGGTTACATCAAGGATGAATTTTGGTTAATTCATCTTGTGAGCATGGCACTGATTGAAGTACCAAACTGGTGTAACCGCAGCAGAATGTGAGATTCAGGAGGTATGGTTAATGAGGAGAGAGATTTTAAAGGGTTACTGGTTAGTTTAAAAAAATTACGATTTAAAAATAAATTATTTTATCTGCATTAGCTTTTTACCTTCATAAAGGTACAGAGTGTGCTGTTGTGTCTTGGGCCAGTCCTGGGTAGTGTCATGTTGTGTTAGAGAAGCAGTCTCTTCATTCAGATGCATTAGTATTAAAAATGCTTAAGGATATCTTAGATTTGCCACTTATTAATGCTGGCCTTTAACACAAGCCTCACAGTCTAGTCAGATAAATATTACCCTGTTCTGCAATTAAGTTGCATACAGGTGTTTGGAATTATTGTATCTCTTACTAAAAAAAAATGTTGGGAAGGAAGAGAGCGATAGGAACATCAATTGCCTGCATGCTTTGAAGCCAAGAATCTTGCATAAAGATCATACAGAATGTTTTACACTCTTTCCCCTGGCTTCTTTCTCTTTGTTCTATAATTCCAGTGATATCAAGGTTTCATAAGGCCACCTTCTTCTCTCTGAGATCCTCAAGACCCCTTCAATTGTGAGGCATACAGGAAATTAGCTAATGGTGATAACTAGCTGTGGCAGTTGAGGATAACTGATACTGTTTAATTATTGAAAAACAAAGGCTGTCTACACTACAAAGAAAAGTCAGAAACAGAGACGTAAATTGCGAACCGCAATTTGCATATGTTTTTTTGCTTTTCTTCCAAAAGACGCTTTTCCGACATTTGGCCTGTCCATACAGGGCCAAATGTCAGGAAAAAAACCCCTCTTTCGGAACATCCCTTCTTCCTTGTAAAACGAGGTTTACAGGGATGCCGAGAAAACACATCTCCTTTTCCGAATTTTTTTCGGAAAAGCAGATGCATTCCTTGGACGTGGCAGAGCTTTTCTGGGATAACTCTGGTATCCCGGAAAAGCTCTGTAGTCTTGATGTACCCAAAGTCTTTTAAATATTTAGGATCCAGCTCTTAAATTATGCACACAGCTAATTTTTGGGACCTCAGTACTCTTCCCTCGTTTTCCTTCCCTTTCCATCGCACTATCTCCTGTGGTTTGCTACATTTACTTTTTTATGTTGTGTCAAGGTCTTTAGTTAAAGATTCTCTTTTACTATATGCATATATAGCATCTGGCACAATGCACTCTTGCTTGAGTGCCACTGCGGTACAAATAATATTTTTCTGCTTAAATAGAGAAAGTTGTAAGACCACATGAAATTATGTGAATATAACCATTTAAAAATTAGGTATTTAATATTTTAAAAAGTAATCTGATTCTGCAGGGAGCTTCCAGTGAATGGAAGGAGTTGGTCAAATACTGCAAAACAGTTTTTTCATAGTTGAATTTTGAATGGCTTCTTGGTTGAATCATATTCCTATCCTTTATTTGCTAAATATTAATATTCATGCATGTAAGGTTTTGTTCACATTAATATTTAGGGAATGCTGTTCTTCATTTGAATACCTACATTCACATGCAATGAGGCATATTTGGGTGCATACAAAAAGATTTGCTATTCACTATTTGTTATTCACTGTTCAACCTTGGTTCTGTGTTATTTTTCCAATTTAAGCTTTTCAGTCATCCAAAGAGAAGAAACAACAGCATATGATTTACAAAATCAATCACAACGATCAGTATTGGATAACCAAGTGCCAAAATGAACAATTTGCAAAAATTCCATAATCTGACATTTATTTGTGAATAACAAATTCATTCTCCAAAATGCTGATGGATGCATGAATGATTTTAGAGTAGAAAGAAGGACTAAATGTATCCAAGAATATATTTGCAAACAACAATCAGACTGCAATAGTCCAAACTATGCTAGATAGGACTTCTTATTCATGGCTTATGTTGCACATCCTTTAGCTGTCAACACTGAAGGAGGCTGCAGAATGCAGGAAGAATGTAGGATATTCTCTCATCACCTGCATCACATTTTCATTATAAACCATATTTATAACAGATGAAATCTCAGGAAACACTTTGCATTTTAGTAAAACTGTCTGGGAAGAAAATTGAAGCAGGGGTGTTGGTTGGGGGTGGGAAGTGCTCATTTACCTTTAGACAGAGTTTGTGAAAGAGAAGCATAGAGAAGATGAGAAAATAGTACAATTCAGTGATTGGAGAAGGTTGCAGGGAACCATCTATATTTAAAAAGCTGACTGTGCAGTTAAATAAATCATAAGAGCAAGAAGGGACCAGTGAAGCCATCACATGACTTTTTTTTTTCTAATTTCCTGGTTTATTTCTCCCTATATCTTGACCTAAACTGTCATAAAAGCTTCAGTTGAAATTCTAGTACATTGCTGTTTTTCCTGTTTCTATACATTTTTCAGGTCTTTTTTGTAAGTGGCTCCAAATTCTCCTTTGTCTGGACTCTTTGTATTAAGTCTGAAAGTGCAAAAGGTTGAAATCAGCTTACTCTGAGAAACTGACCTGTCATTATTATTTATCACTTTACCAATGTATGTGTCATTTGTTAACTTCAACAACAACTATTTTATTTTTCTTCCAAATCATTGATCACACTGTTTGAGCTTAGGCAAGATGCTTAATTTCTCCTTGTCTTCATCAATCAAGTGATTATCATTACAGTTGTACATGGGTATTCTGAGACTTAATGAACGTTTGCCAAGTATTTTGAGAAAGTCAGAAGAGAGGTGTTAAACAGCTTCCTTGGTAATCTGAAATATTTAGTATGGGTTAAAAAAAATGTGTAGAAAAAGGTATTACAATGAAAGCAGAAGGCTCCCATGTTGCAGACCATGGCAGCTTTTCAGGGCTAGAGACTTTGTGTGAATAAACCAGAAGTGATAACAAAGTTGCCTGAACAGCCTTCTGCTTGTTTCAGAGGTGCACAGGGTAAATTATTCCCAGAATTACACCATGTGCAGCCATTAAAATTATGCACCATGATATGCATAATATGCTATCATGGTGCATAATATGGAAGTGCCTCAGAATTTGGCCCATAACATTTAGAAAGCCTTTCACCCTCTGTAGCTGGGGGAATTCAAATTAATCTCAAATAGTACACCTATAGAAATGACTGAGTATTTCAATGTCAGAGTATCTTTATCAACAGGCAAGAAACAAAAATACATTGGATTTGGGGGGGTTAAATGTAAAGCCTACCATAAGAAATTGGAAATAAGTGTTAGTTGTTTGAAATGAGTGAAAGGGACACATTCCAGGGACAATGAAATACATTCTATGGATCCTAGTTCGTATAAACGGAAAATGTGAACATGTCTATCTACAAATCCCTCTATAAGAAGTAAACTGCTATGCCACAATGTCCTCGTCCTCCCCCCCCCCCCCCCCCCCCCGATTGGTCCTTATCCCATAGCTATAGATACATTGCAGTAGAGCTGGCACTATCCTAATTATATGAAACATCTGAACATCCTTGCACTAGGATCCAAAACTAACTCCTCAGAATGTGCCAGTAAACACAAAGTCCACCTATCTCCTCAGTACGGATGCCCTTAGGACTTTAATATGAAGAAAACAAAAAGCACCATGAATTATTAGGAATTTAAAAGATTACACAAAAACTCACTCATGACTCATGACTGACTGAGAAGACCTGACATTTGGAGTGTGATTTGTATTTAACAAACACACCACACACAAGTTATCTGGGGACGCTTGTCTCCTAGACCAGGACAATTTAGGATCATTCTACAATTGTCTTCTAGCATTCATTTGGGGGCCTTTCTCAGCTGAATCATCTTAGCAGGTGAGCAGGATTGTTAGTCATGGTTAAACAGTGACCAGAACAGCAGTGTAGAAAACAGCTTGGGGAACAATTCCTATGGGCATTTTTCTACACACCACACACCTAAGTATCCAAAGTTATTAATAATAACTATACTCACCACATACATAACAGTTTCAAAGTGCCTCACAGAGGCACCATTTTACAGATGGAAATTAAAACAAAAGAGGTGATTTGCCCAAAATCACATTGACTTCCAATCCACTGCCTTATTCACTGGTGTGTTCTCCTTCTAAGAAGCCATATTATAACTCATCTTCAGTTCAGATATGAATAATTTTTCATTTACAGGAAAGCAAGGATGATCAGAAAACGTGTATCTCTCTTTTTATGATTTTAACAGCTTTTACGGGCTATAATATTTTCTATCATTTAAATATTGCTCAGAGCAGATTCACACTTTCTTTGTCTAGATTCATCCCAGAAAGAATTATTAAGGTGAGTTTTAAACACCTACAATTTTAAATGCTCGTAGAAGCACTGATACAAACTGTCTAGAGATGAGGGGGAAAGCTCATAATTGTGCTCTATGGTACTCTGCTGAGTAGCATTAATTTATACACTACTGTAGTTTAATTCTCATTCAAATTAATCAGAGCCCTCATTGTAGTAATCTGATTCCTGGTACTCTTTCTTCCTGAGTTTCAAAAAGTGTTAATAAATGCAGGTTAATCAGTGTCTGAAGTGGGTGGCATCGTGATCTGAAATCTTAATTGATTGTCATTGGAAATAACAATTAGCTTACTTGCTTTAAAGAATAAAGACAAGAATATTTTTTTCTTTTGAAAACATATTTTGGTTTAGTAATCTGCTTTGGTCTCTTTATACACAAGAAGCCTGGGACATTTGGGGTTCTTATGGGAAATGGGCACTTTTGAAAATCCCAGTAGCTGCCTATCTGTACGGATAGGTACCTAAATACCTAAAAATCTGGCCATTGGTTCTTTTTCTTCTTCTTCTTGGAGGGATTAAAACAAGTAACTGAGCTGTTGATTGAAGTAATAAAAACACCAATTTCCTATGAAAAAATTTATACCAGAAAGTAAATTCTGAGTAAATGGGGGGTTATTTTTGGGGGGGGAGGAGGACATGGAGTAATACATGTGCACATGTAAGGTGATCTTAACAAAACTGAATTTAGCCTGTTGACAAGGAAAGTAACATTTTAAATGGGTGTTATATGCAGTGCTTTTTTTGTTTAAAACAAAGCTGGAGTGGGGGCCGGCATTGCCCTTTTATGACACGCAGCCTAGCCAACTGTTGAACATTTGCATACAGAGATGCCGGAATGCTCCGTTCTTTCCAAGTAAGCTCTGACTGGAAGTGCCGGTACTGTGCCGTCACAAAAAAAGCACTGGGTATATGAATGTGCTAGGTGAACCTACAGATGTGAAGTAACTATCTTTGCACACCATAGGCAAAATTCTCTCCTCGCTTGTACCCAGGCAGCCCCACTTCAGTATAGATTGTTATGGGATTCCAATGTGCATGTGAATCACTAGCTACACAAATCTCTGCATGTTTGTGATAGCAGTGCTCTCTATAAGAAGCGAACTGCTACGCCCCTTGGGGCTAGATGTAATATTCTCTCCTGCCTCCTGTGAATATGTGAGCAACAAGGCTGGCCAATCAGAGGATGTCTGGCTCCATCTCCTATTCACGGGCCAGAGATGCTGATTTAGCCAGTCAGATGTGGGGGATGGGAGGAGACAAGGGGGAGAGAAATTACTTTACTTCATCATATGGAGTAAAGTAACATCTTCTTCTCCCCAGAGCAGAGAAAGAAATGGGACTTTCTGAATTGAATCTCAGATTGTTCTCTGGTCAGATCGTGTTTCTTCCTCAGGATAGATCATTTTATAATCTAGCCCTTAATAAAGCCATTGCCAAAATCTTAATTTTATTCCACCATACATTTTATTTTTCATCTGTAATGCTTTCACCGAAACATACTGTTATGTTTGTAACATGATGTCAGGATCAATCTTTATGACACCTTCATTCCTCGCAACAACTCAATCCTGTGTGGTTCTTTTCCAGTTTTAATGGCTGATCCTACATTATTTATTCATCACATGAAGAACCTGGTTTCTAAATTGTTTTCTATTGCTAGTGTCTGTCCCATCTCTGCCTCTCCCACAAAGAGGATTGCTGATGGTCTGGGTTATTAAGAGGCCTTTCCCAGTTCCTTTTGAGCTGCCTTTAAGAGTCTTAAAAGAATTAATATGAAAGAAAATACCCCTACCATGAGATATGGCAATGTCTTGTCGATGGAGCTAATAGCGATCGGGGCTTTTTTGCACAAAAGCGCGTCTAGATTGGCCACGGATGCTTTTCCGCAAAAAGTGCTTTTGCGGAAAAGTGTCCATGACAATCTAGATGCTCTTTTTCCGAAAATGCTTTTAATGGAAAACTTTTCCGTTAAAAGCATTTTCGGAAAATCATGCCAGTCTAGACGTAGCCAGAGTGTATTAAGTAAACTTGCCCAGGTTTCTTATTGAATTAAATAAATTTGTTTTACTGTTATATCTAGTGTTAAGGATTAGGCTGAATCATTATCTTTGTGCATCTAAATTCATTGAAGGGCTTACCAAGTTTGCAGTGTGCATTTCTGCATGCTTCAGGGCTTGTCTCAGCCTCCTCAGAAGTCTCACTTAAGCAGCAATGCTGCCAAGAAACAGAAAACCCTTTTGTCTTAAAAATAAAACACAAACACAAACACAAACACAAAAAGGAGTCTAATGGGGGGAGCTAAATTGGGCTGTGTGGGCAGTGAGGCAAATGGGAACAGGAGAACACACACAGTCAGGAATTACATTTGACACTTAGTTGAAATGTGTAAAATAAAAATAAAGCTGCAAATCATGCAGAAATGTTGTTCCTTATATTTTCACTGCCCATTTTTTGTGACCAGGATTAATCAGGACCTGAGTCTGGCCAATTAATGCTCCCCCAGAGAGGATTAAGGCAATGCAAGCAACACTTTAACTCCATTGGGCTGACCACCAGCATCCTAGGTAGCAGCATTAACTAGCCTCTACAAGACAGCAATTCCCCTTTCTGTATAGGTAAGTGGGATGTGGATGGTCAGGGAAGGAGGGTGGACAAAGCTAAAGCTCCATCCCCAGACCACACCCTGGCCACAATAGCTGTGCAGAATGCTGATGACACAAATCTATGGTAAGTAGACGACTAGCACAGATTACATTCTCCTTCCAAGTGAGGAAGAACAAGGAATCAAAATCTGGTTCTAATATACTTTTGAGGCTGTGCAACAGCATGCTGCCCCTTCTCCACATTTGTGATGAAGCCCCAATTGCCCTCAGTGATTAATGGTATGCAGTCCTGAAAGGACATAGTTTTCTCACCCTGTAATCATTTGAGAACAACAACAACAACTCCTCCCATTCACAGGAGACCAAGACCTTCTGAGAGAGGGGCTTGAACATGGGGCTCCTATATTCCAACTGCAGCCTAACCTTGAGGACCCTCTCTCAATGACTGCCTTGGTTTCAACAAATCCTCGTTTTGCAACAAATAAATGTTCCATCTGAAAAATCCTGGCCCGCTCTAGCTGTTGGATGTAGAAATGGCTTTACATATAAAGCACTTATTAGGCAACATATTAGGCAAAATAACATATTATTTTATTATATTATTTATAACATATTAGGCAAAAAAACATATTAGGCAAAATAAGGACAAGCTCCTTCCATTGTTTTACTGCAGCTGTTTTATGGGAGGTGGAGAACCTGATTTGAAACAATGATAATTATTCTCCATTAAGGGCAAGATTCTGCTATCCTGTCTCACCTTTGTTCAGTGTATGATATCATGAACTACTTACTCTGCCGCATCAGTAAGGATATCAACAGCTGGCTTTCCAATGCCGCACAACTTCTATCTGCTGTCAGGGCCACAGGGCATGCTAGTCATTCCTGCCTAGAAGTCAAACTACTGGTTTACAGGAAAATGTTAAACTTCTACAGAAAATGTGAAAGGTGGGGAAGGTCATATGGGGAAGTCACAAAATGATTATGCATAAAATGTACAGTAGAATTAAAGCTCCTGCTCATTCACAAATGTCACAAGAGCTGACAATTTGTCTATCAACCCACAGTCACACTAGATGTTGAAGTGATTTGTAGCAGGCTTTGATCATTAGTTCAGCACATCAATCAGTGGGAAAGCGTACCGTTTAGCACAATTGATCGTGACAGTTTTCCACCTGAAGACCATGTCAGAGCTTTCAGATAACTTATGGCCAACATCATTTTATCATTTTTTCTTCATCTGAATATGTTTTAATGCAACTGAGCTAGATTTGCATTTGAGATACACTGAACAAATGTCAGTGTTAGTTTGCTGCAAAAAAAGAAAATTTAAAAATGTCAAGTAATGTGTTTAGCTGATTTAGGTGAGTAGAAATCAGTGTTGTACACATGCTAGTTGCAATTACAATTTGCACATACACATCAGAAATGAGTATCAAAAGGTAAGTGCCTAATCATCCCCAATATGCAGATGTGAAACAAATATATTGTTTCTTCATAATAATACACATGAAACAAAGATATTGCATCTTCATAATAATACACATGCACAAGGCCAGACATGGTTTTTGCACAAATGGATCAATTACAGACAGACCATAGCATATTTTGTAACTCGTAGAACTTCCAAACAGTTACTAATTCAGCCATCACACCATAATCTCTTTTAGGCACTAATATTATCTTTCAGAATCACTGTGGGTGTGTCTAAACTACAGGGTTTTTTTCGAAAAAAGTGGCCTTTTTTCGAAAAAACTTCCCGTGTCTAGACAGCCACGTCGTTCTTTCAAAGGTAAATTGAAAGAACGTGGCAGTTTTTTCGACCACGGAGAACCTCATTTTATGAGGAAGAATGCCCTTTTTCAAAAGTGCTCTTTCGAAAAAAGGCACTATGTAATGCAAACTGTGCTTT
>CM057846.1:189719037-189732462 GCA_030068395.1 Apalone spinifera
CTAATCTACATGCCTCTGGCGACAGAGGCATGTAGTCTAGACGTACCCTTAGGCACGTTTATTATGACCTTTCAGAACATCATCTACATGTATTTAAAAGAAAAAACAAAACAAAACAAGGGTTAAAGCAATCTAAATATATCTGACACCAGTAAAAAAGGAATTAAAAAACCCTTCCCAAACCATAATAGAAACTGTATTTCCCAGTTAAGATATGAAACCTGCAGGCAAAAACCTGAGTGAATGTGGCTTGAAACATTACAGTGAATGCCACCACGGACCCTCCCCAATGCAGGCTGATTTTTGCATTGTGTCTGTGGTGGATTTTCCTGGGATGCTATCACACTACAATCATGGAAGCACCAGCGGGGACACTAGCGTAGTCAGAGCTCTGCTATTGTTTGCCATTGTGTTACTTAAAATTACTCTGAACAGATTTTAAAAAACATGGCAAGAAGCAGTCATCTGAATGCTATTCTACACTGGCATTTTCGCAACTACCTCCAGTTTAGTGTAGACAAGAATTATTTATTTCTTCATATAACAAGTCTCTTATTCCAGGCCATTGTGAGGCTTAATTAGTATAGATAAAGCTCAGAGCTTTTCTTGAGTGAAAGATGCCATATTAACACAAACTAGACTCATAACTGAATTTTAATGTATTGAGATTGTATGCAGGTGGAATAGATGACCTTTTGCTGGATGTATACTGTGTTTTTGGAGGCTAATTATGTTGTTGCAATTATGGTTATGTTCCTTACCCAATATTTCAAATCCTGTTTTATAGAGCTTCTTGACTCTGCTGTACAAAAATAATTTTGGCTTGAAACGTGACATAAAAGTTTTCCACCCAGCAACAAATGTTTCAGACAATTAAAAACAAAATGTGGACTGTATGAACATGACTGATTCACTTGATAAAAACAAGTCCAGATGCTTACTGCCATCAGACACTCATTTTGCCTCTGATGACTTACAGTCTGGTCTCTTGTTTCTAAACAAAATATTGCAGGCTGATGATTTACAATGTTGATGCCATAGGCCCCATTCCTTGTATACAGGAAAGAATAATTTAAAATGCTAAGATATTAAAATTTGAAAACCACTTTTTTCACCATGGAAGTACATTATAAGACATCATCTAACCAGTGTTGCTGTAAGTGTTGACACAAAGCTTGTAAGTATAAGTGCCAAGTATACCATCGTAAAAGTATCTAGTACATGGGGAAATATGTAGTGAGAAAGAATTATTTGTAGGTGTGACCCTGGCCATCCCTGGGTGTCAGTTGGTGAGGGCGCCTCATACCGTAACTCACAGCAGGCCTGACAATCTCAAAGGTGTCATATAAAGTATCATATGTAAAATGATGGACACACTGGTCCTGAAAATCATTGTATGATGTATGTACAAGTTGTGCATAATGAGCTACAAATGTGTATCAGAAATACGTTTTTAAGTTTGGGAGGCACAGCATAAACCCAACCTACGCTAGACAAAGCTTGTATTTATCAAGCTGAGCACCTTGGTTATCAGCAATGAAAGTATATTTACATGTAAGATAAACAAAGCCATCAAGCTAAATAAGCAGGGGAGGCTATTGTTCAACAATCACATCAGGGAAGAGAATTTTCACCCCATGAAGCCTTCCTGCATCTTGTGGCAGAGATAATGAATTGTCGGTAACATTGTCCATCACTAAGGGTATGTCTACACCACAGAGGGTTTTTTTGGAAAAACGATAGTTTTTCCAGAAAAAAAACAACACTTCAATTACATCCACACTGCAATTGCGTTCTTTTGGGGGGAAAATCAAAAGAACAAAGGGGTTTTTCTGACATTGGTAAACCTCTTTCTACGAAGAAGAAGCCTTTTTCTGAAAGACGGGGAAGAAGGAGTTCTTTCGCAAGAAGAGGAAAGAGGAAAAAGCACAGATGTCCTGGTGGCCACTCTGTCCATAGTAATCACAGATTAAATGCGAGATAGTGTCCAGACTGAATGGACACTATCTTTCGAAAAAGCAGATCACTTTTTCAATGCACTTTTGCAGGATGGACACTTTCTTTTGGAACAAGTTTTTTTGGACGATCTCTTCCAGAAAAGCTTCTTCCGAAAGAAGCCTGAAATCTAGATATAGCATAAGGGAACACAGGGAACAGCATCATCTGAGCCTCCAAAAGTTGGATCTTCTTAGAGTGGAGGGCTAAGAGATGCTGGTAACTTAAAGTGAGTAAGAAAATAGCTTAGCAAAGATTGTAACTTTCTAAGATTAAGTTTAATCACTTAAAAGCATGTTTAGGTATTCTCTTTGTAAGCATACCTGTCACTTTTCTTCTTGCTTAGTATCTCTGTTTTTTTGTTAATCAGCTTATTCTAGTTTTATTACATCAGCTGAAGACTAACACTTAAAGTGAAGTGTTAGTCTTCAGCTGATGTATGCTGTCTCCTCGAAGGCAGCGAAGTTCATTATTTTTGTGTTTCCACTGAGGGTATTGCAGGGAGATGTTTATAGGAAACTTGGAAACTGGGGTTCATTGATTGTCACCTGCAAAGGAAGATTTAGACTGGCAGAGTTTTGAAGAGTTTACAAGCAAGGCAGACAAACTGATGTCCCAGGGAGCTCACATGTAGCAGGGCAGCACCAAAGCTCTCACTTTTGACAAAGCAGAATAGTAACACAGTGTCTCACAGTGCCCTGAACACAATGCCACAATAAATAAAAGTTGAAGTATAAGCACAGGTACTCCTTTATTCCCTGCAATTGTCTGGTCAATATATTGACAACTACCTAAATGATATAAACACACAACAGAAGAGGGAAAAAGAGGAACAAAAGTACATAATAAATAAGCATGGAAGAGCAATGAAAAAAAAACTCAGATATATATATGGGGGTGCACAATGATACTGTGTGCAAATTGCATATCATTCCATGAAATGAACATTTTTTTTTCAAAAACAACCTAACCTCAACTATATCATCCTGAAGCAGGCTCCTTTTTGGCAAAAGGATTTGCCCAACACTACTGATTAGTCTTTCTATAGGTACGGAACATGGCATCATGGTACTAAATTTGATAAAAAGCTTAGCAACTTCTAGATATCTTCTCAATTGATCCAGTTCATGAGATGAATCACTGAAGAATTGTATTCCAACAGTTTCTGTCTCAGAGTCAGATCCAGGTGTACCCGATAATCAAAGCAATAGAATTTAGTGGCAACTTTGGATGTTGTAACTTGATCTCTAGGCCGTGCAGTGTCACATCAAACTAGATTATGTAAAAGATATTCTTAAAAATATAGGAATAGTCATACTAGAACAAAGGTCCAACTAGCCCAGCCAGTATCCCGTCTTCTGACAATGGCCAATGCTAGGTGCCCCCAAGGGAATGAACGGAACAGGAAATCATCAAGCGATCCATACGCTGTTGCCCATTCCCAGCTTCTGGCAAACATCCCAGTTTCTTTGATCCTGATTCTGCAACCAATGCAGCTAATGGATGGGCATGACACAGGATAAAAAATGACTTTGTACATTAGTTCAGCTGCATCAAAGGTTAAAATATGTCTGAACAATTTTTAAATCCCTCTTTCCAATTCTCTAACAAGTAAGAACTGTGTTCTGGAGAAAACGAGTCAAGTCTGCATTTTAGCACCAGGCGGGAGGCAGAACGGGGGGATCATCATATGCAACCACTCACTGAGAAATTCCATCTGTTGATAGGACAATTTTGGCACATGGATATCCTCCATCACAATATTAATCCTATCGTGTTTGTTGTAAAGTTAGATGATCTAACAAATATTTAATGACATAAAGACATAAGACTACATCCTTGTCTGTATTAGCTTTATGTTGAATTGTTTAGTTGATTGATTTGAGTCATAAACTCAGGGCCCAGCCCTGTAATACCATATCTCCAATGTCACTTTACTGGGAGTTCAGTGTGAAAAGAAAGCCAAATCAAGCTCTTTGTTTTTGTTTATAGTTTTCACCAAACTTTCCTTAGTGCTTTTAGCAGTTTTTTCTAAACAGTGATTGAAAGAAACAACACAAATGTGATTTATTTAATGCTGTCAATAGTACCTAATTTTTTTCTCTCTTTATTCCCACTGGCAACAGATTCAATTTACAAATATCACCTCCAATCAATAATTACATTCAATTAAAGTGACAGCTAACAACCTACATACCATCCATAATGTTCACCACTGAAAACTTTCAAAGTGAATATGTATAAAAAATTGTTTTGCCACACTTCTCTGTTATACTTATTTATATATCTTGGAAGCTGATGCTATGCTTTCAAAAATCTGTATGAAATAGCTATAGTAGGTTTATATACATACTTTACTACAAGTTGGGTAATAAGTTTGACAAATGTATTATAGACTTTCCTCTTCAGACAACAAAGATGTCAGGATTTTACGATTTTTGTTGCAATGAGTTGTGGGAATGGGTAATTGGCCAACATAATCATTTTTACACTGTTATGAACTACAAGCTAAAAAGAAACCGGGGCTCACAAAATAGGGGAGAAAAATTCTACTCCTATTCCCCACCTAAAACTGTAAGCTGTGGCCCTGGGTTGATAGGCCTGGTATCTTACTACATCTGCTTTCTGTTAAAGAAATGACTTTAGTGCATATGGCAATCAATATATCAGCATTCCAAGGAAGAAAGTGGCAAAACATTTCCTCTTCATCCTATAAATAGCACACTCATTGTGCTATTTCTTGTGGTGCCCTCATTAGTGGCATTATAAGGGGAAGATGGGATAATTTGGAGGATCACAAAAAGAAAATCACAGCCATTGCTTTTCTCCTTAACAAGCTTCTATGAGTTGGATTTTGAATGTTCCAAGTGTAATTTCTAATGACAGCTACAGACTGAAAGTCACTAACTATTATGTCTTTTATTATTGCTGCTGTTTTGAAGAACACATGCCTCTTCTGATAAGTATATTTACAAGGAGTTAAATCATGATCTTCATATACAAGTAAAATAATCCCATTAAATCTACATATAAACAGTACATGCCATTACCATCATTGGACTAGCATGTAATTAACTTCAATTAGTAGGTTTACATGGGTAATCATAGTTAAAGCAATGGGACAGTAAATGTAAGCAAAAAATGGCAGAATTTGGCCAAAAATGAGGAAAACTTTTGAAGATTTTAGTAAAATGTGGAAAACTGCAAAAAGTTATGTTTCTTAACAGGTTGTTTTTGTTCTTTTGTCTTGTGAGGAAAATGAGAGGAAAAATAATCTAATGAAGAGTTGTGTGTATGAAAAAGAAAAATACTACCATATTTCCAATTTTCAGAACTAAGAAACAATAAGAAGATACATCGTAACATTCACAGTTAGTTCCCACCACCCCATACACATTGCAGCCTTAGTGTATTTGCAGTAAGATATAAATAAAAGTTACTAACAGTAAAAATCAGAGCAGTGAATGGAGTTAATTTGACACTTCAAGAATTTCTGTCCCTTTTGCAGTCATATTATTTGGTTATTATAGAATCAATTTGCAATACAGTAAGTAGAGCAACAGTATGAATAGCCCATTTAGTATAGCCCATTGAATCATTAGGGTGCAATATGTGGTGTTTAGATCAGAGCTAGTCACAATTTATGTACATAGTAAAGCCAAATCTGAATCTACAGACCTAAAAATATATTCAGTGACTACCATTGCTGGGTTCTAGCTGACAGGTGAATCTGTGGAATATTATCCCAGCTGCACAGGAATATAGTTTTGAAAATGTGGGTTAGGTTTCAGGTGACTGTGTTTTTTTGACACATCCCATCACATAGCCAACAGTGATGGATTTTATGGCATTCCTAAAACTGCTTTCTAGGTCTCTCAATTACTTGCTCCCAGCAGAATGTCGGAACAGCTATTAGCATTTGTTTTACTGCGTCATTCCTATTATTATAGTTCCATGTGAAGTGTGACTTTCTGCCATTCATTTGTTAACGGTGACTTGCTGCCTTCTCCAAAGTGATTTTGCTGGGTCATTTGCTGGCCACAGATGCCTCACTGATCTTCACTCGGGTAACATTTATCTTTTTTTTATTTGGCTTATGTTTATCTAGATGCAAGAAGACTACCTGACAACAATTAAAATGCACAAACGGTATAATGAATGGGCATTTTCAAAGTGAAAACTTTGAACAACATATAACAGAGACATAAAAATGTACAGAATAATAAGAATGCCAGTATACTCTGCATGCTCTTTAGTTAGGTAACAATTGTGAATAACTGATACAGAACTTCTCTTGCTCATTTTTGCTTTGTATAGCTATAGATATGAACAGAGATAGCAAAATCTGCTAGTTAGACTTCTACCTAGAAATGAGCCAACAAACTATTTTTCTGGAAACATCCTGCACTTTCATTTCCATCTACAAAAAAATAAAAAGAAAACTTCAACAGTAGCTTAATATGTTGCTTATTCTCATTGGGTGTACAGGTAGGTCTTTAGGAGCAACAGAGTGTGTCTCTCTTTCGTATATCAAATGTCAAAGGGAGAGGTGAGGACTCTAAGGCGATATCTACACAATAGCACTCTTTCGGGATACCTCTAGTATTTCAAAATAGCTATTCCGAATATTTAAACACACCCATTATTTCTAAATATATTTCAAAATTACAGGTGTGCTATTCTGGCACCCCTGTAACACTGATTCATGAGAGTTAAGGGATCTGTCAAAAGAGTACTTTATATCAAAATTTGGCACTGTAGACAGTGCCAAATTTCAAAATAAGGTATGCAATTTGCATAGTGCAAATTATGCACCTTTTTTCAAGGTAAGGGTGCTGGGTAGATGCACCCTAACAGTACGTTTACACTGCGGTGCTATGCCATGTCTTTGAAACAAGCCCTTTATTTCAAAATATAATGGGCTCGCTATTCCACCACCCCTGTAACCCTCGTTCCACGAGGATAAGGGACTTTTCAGAATAGTGCTCTATTTCGAAATTTGGCGCTGTGTAGACAGGACCAAATTATGAAATAAGCTATTTTGAAATTAACTCAAAATAAGCTACACAATTTGCATACCTTACTTTGAGCTAAGGGTGCGGTGTTATCGCACCCTAATTCTTCTTGCCAAATGAAGCTTTTGATTCATACCTGAGATGGGAAAGCAAGAGCCAGAAGTATTCAAATTAAAACTAAGCCAAGGAAGCTGGATTTGGAGGATTTGCAGAACCAATAGCCAATCCAGCAATGGTTCAGATTTGGGTGTTATTTTACCAATCTGAAAAAGCTTAGGCTCAGGGCTAGGGAAGAGAATGCAAACAAAATGTTCCTACTTTGGACCACTGCTAATTCAAAATATATATTTATAAGGCAGTCACAAGTCTCTTTCCATCTATCAAGGCAGAAAACCACACTCCCTTCTTTTAAATTCCTCCAAGAGCAACTCATTCAGTGAGGAATTAGATAGAAGTCACAGGCTGCATCTAGACTGGCAAGTTTTTGCGCAAAAAACTTGCCAGCTATCTAGACTGGCCACTTGAATTTGTGCAAGAGCACTGACTTTGTAATGTACAAAATCAGTGCTTCTTGCGCAAATACAATGACACTCCCGCTCGGACAAAAGCCCTTTTGCGCAAATGCAGTTGCGCAAGAGGGCCAGTGTAGACAACCCAGAACCGTTTCGCGCAAAAAAGCCCCGATGGATAAAATGACGATAGGGGCTTTCTTGCGCAAAACTGAGTCTAGATTGGCACGGACGCTTTTCTGCAAAAAATGCTTTTGCGCAAAAGTATCATGCCAATCTAGATGCTCTTTTCCGCAAATGCTTTTAACGGAAAAACTTTTCTGTTAAAAGCATTTGTGAAAAATCATGCCAGTCTAGACATAGCCACTCAATTCTACCCTGCAGCTGGGCGAAGCAACAGGGAGTTTATAAACCTGGGAGACCTTCAGCACGGCCAGAGAGTCAACAGCTGGGGTCCTGGCTGGCAATCAATCAGGGCAGCAATTAGTGTATCTGTCCAGGACCCTCAATCAGGGAGGGGCAGCCAGGAGGTAGTAACTCTGGTCTGAGTTCATGCAGAGCAGGGCAGCGGTTCAGGGGGATTCAGCTCTCAGGTCAGAGCAAAAGTCAAAACTCATTGGGTAACCTAACTCCAGGAGGGGGTGGCTGGGATAAGGAGATACAAGCCATTGCATTCCAATACATCCCAGCCCAGGGCCCTATCAGTGGCACAGTATTCTGCCACTGGCTCAGTGGAGACCTACCTGCAATATGCTGCCCAGTCCCAACAGCCAAACCCGACATAAGCAGGGTCTGAATCAACACTTCCAATGCAGCCAGCTGGAATGGGAAAGGAATCCTGGGTGAGGTTATGCTGACTCAGGTGTTTAGCCCTGTCAGGTATTCAACTGTTATGTAAATACAGTTCATGCTGGAATGGGAAAGAAATCCTGGGTATGCTTATATAAATCCAGTTCAGCCAATGCAATAGGCCTGATGGATTGTCAATTGTTAGAATGGTATTTTGCCTCTTGTAACTAATTTGGCTGTTGTGGGGTCACAAACCAGGTTAACCCTAAATGTAGGAATTGTAAAATGGGACACCAGTGCTTGCAGGAGTGACGCTGTCATTGTATAGAATCTAGGATGGACAAGCCTTCCCCATTCCAGACTCAAGTGGATTGGATTGTGGGGGGAGAGCAGAGCTCTGAACCAGCAAGCTATATGCCCTCCTGGCATGAGCTATAAGACTGGTTCAACTCTCCCCCTCCCCCGTGGTTCTAATAATAGAACTAAAATAGACTCCATCAGGAGTCTCTTTATTTTCTGCTGGCCTGCGCTGTGGGTCAAGAACTGAAATCACTGAGAAGCTGGAATCGCTAGTTCTGGCCCAGATCTAAACCCAGCAGCAGCAGGTGGACAGCAAGCACTGGCAGGCAGGCAGCGGGAGTGGCAGCAGGTGGGCCAGGAGCATGCCAGAGATCATTTCTTGCATTATAGAAATGTCCAGAATGAGTTAGCAGCCATTAGTTTAGCTGAATGTAAAATTATATTACATTTGTATAATGAAATAGAAAGCATAATAGTGGGATCATTGAAGTAAGCATATAACATATCAACTCCAAAGTATTTGTTACAAAAGTAGCTTGTTTAGTATTCAGATTCCACAGTGAGATATGCATAATCAGATTATATTAGGAAGAAGAGGAGATGATGGGGGGGGGGGGGTGCTGTAGAAAGCCCTCAGCCTGATAGGGAAACATTAAAAATCATTCATATTAGGTCTTCCATTCCAGCTGTCTGTAATGGAAGCACTGATTCAGACCCTGATTATACTTATTACTTGAACAAAGCTCAAGAAAACCTCTGCAAAACTCTCTCTTGCCCTTGATTATGTTGACACATGCCAAGAATAAAAACTTACACATATACGTTTTTATATAATATATCTCCAGCAAGAGGGGCAGAGTAACAGTCCTCAACAGACTCCCTTGAAAACCCCAGTACAGGGGCCACAGCTGGGATGCCAGAGGGGTATGTCAGGATGAGCTGTGGAGATTCTGAGTTACATTGTTGTCCCATCAGGCAGTACAGGGACAGGCTGCCATGATTTAGAAGCCCCCCCTTCCCAGGCTGTTTATATTATTCTGGGGTTCTTGGAGCAGCTCAGGATTTGGAGTACAAAAATGTGCCTTACAGCTAAGTGGGCTGCCATTTCTGAGCTGGGCCTTTAGAATGTGCAATCCACCTACTACTCTCAGGCAATCCACTTACCACTTTTTCTTCCTTGTATTAAACATCTTATACCAGAATATTAAGACTGGACCTGATGGTTTTGTTGCCAGTGAAGGTTTTGCCACTAATTGCACTGTAAGCAGGACTGCAGGTTGAAAGGAAGGCTGAACACAGGCAACACCATATCTGCGTAAGCCAGTCGGTGGGTTCATTCTACTCCTCTAGCTGATATTTCTGAATTTAAAAATAAAACATGATGCATGAAAAATGCACACGTCTCATGTTATTTGATAGCTTTTCCACTGTGTGAATACAAGGACACCAGAAACACTTTCAGCCCATTTACACCTTTGTGGTTTAGTAATGAAAGTCTACATGTGAGAAAAAACAGAGTAGCTAAGCCTAGAAGCTAGTCATTAGTCTTTTTGTCAGTGGCTGTAGCTCAGTGAACTTTATAAGTAATTCATGTTATTTCTTCTCTCTCACCCCAGAGTGGAAAGGGACTATCCATTAAGTCTGTAATTCCTTGTTGGGCTTTACAAAAAGTCAATGGCTGACCAGAAAGGGACAAAGGAGGTTTGTGAGTCTGTGTTGCATTGAAAGGCTATTACATTTTCAGCTAAATTTGAGAGGAGGAAAATGTTATCCTGAAACAAAAGTTGCATATTTAATCCTTGTCTCAAAGCCCTATAAATCTTGGTCTCTCTGTTCTGATTTGTGAATAGATCAATTAAATGGGCATTACATTCCTGAATCAACCTTCATAGCCTTCAACAATTTATTGCATGCATATGCTTTTCTGAGTGGAACCTCGAGATCCATTTAGATTAAGTGCATCCAAACAAATGGCTTTTGAAGCCACTTTCATTTCCTTTAAGAATAATGGGTCTAAGTATGAAATATCTTTAGATGAAACCCAGAGACTGGAGCTCCATGTGTAGGCTAAACAATAAATGTCGTCTCTCAGGAAAAGCATAAGTTTGGAATCATTTTTATGTGAATGTGGGATGAGAATAAAGCTTAACAATACAGAACTATTTAATACTTTCTCTCTTTAGGTGAGAACATTGTGCTCTCTGTTCCCCAACATTTCTAAGAAACACTCCTTTGTACCTACAGGAACTTGTCTCATAATAGATTCAGAACATAAGCAAGAGCCCAAAGCATGTACGCCTCTATTCAGCTCTTGGAAGGCACTCACAATAGAATAAGGCACAAAGGCAAAGCATCCTGCTGATCATGAAGGCCCTCTGCCCCAAGGCTACAGACACATTTCTGCAGCCACACCTTGCTGTGAGGGCTCTGGGTTGGCCAGAGGGTGGAATCTGAAAACAGGCACTCTAAATGTACTTTCCTGACAATCTGGTGGTATTTCTGCCAAAGCCCAGTTGGTATTAGTAATGCTAGAAACAAAAATAATTACCACTCCATGAAAGGGTCAGATGCAGCCACAGAAAGAGAGCCAGGGGCAAAACAGGTTTGGAGGTAGCAGGGCTGTAAGGAAGAAAGGAAAGCCAGAGGACAACATGGTTAGACTACCAACAGAAATGCTCTGGGACTGGAGCTGGGCTGGAAGTGGGAAAGAAAGACAGAGAGATCCAATCACCCATTCCAGACTACCCTATAGCCTAGTGGGTGGGGCGCTCACCTGATTAAGACCAGGGATTTGTCCCTTAGTCTTTCACATCACTAGCCTGTTCTGGAGTGGATTCATCAAGTAAGGTTGTGTTTGTTATGTGTTGTGTGCACCAGCTGGATTTCTGTTAGTCTGTGTTTAGTTTGGTTACTTACTGTTTCTTTGTTTTAGGGGGTGATGTTTGCCCCTCACCCCTTTTCCTTGGCAGAGGTGTTCTCCATGGAGTCTGCTTCAGCTGGGCTTAGTGGTGTGACCTGCATATGTAGGGCTCAGTGTGTGCCTGCTGTTTCCTGCACTGGGGAGGACATGTTGCCAAGTATAGGTAAGGTTATTGGCTGGGCTATTATAAAATCTGCATCTCAAATTAGCAAATATACAACGATTTTCCTGGCCAAGGAACAGCATGAGAATTGTTTGGCACAGAAGAAACTCTGGGTCAAGGAGTATTTTTGTGCAAGGTTTTCCCTTGTTTACTCCAGCAACTAAGGGGATTTTTTTCCAGTGCTCCCTCCTTCACAACCAGATGCTAGTCTCTGATCTCTCCTTTACAGGAAATTAGTTTCTGCTGTTAGGACTAGCCCATTAGGCTGCAAGAATCCTGGCACCAGGTTTATGTGTTCCTGAATAGCCCTTGAACCTGGTTGAAAAGCACCACATAGATCAGGTGGATTACACAGTGTTTGTTACCTCTGGACATATGAAACATTTCGGCTGCGTCTAGACTGGCAAGATTTTGCCGCCTGTCTACACTGGCCGCGAGTATTTGCGCAAGAACACTGACATTCTAATGTATGAAATCAGTGCTTCTTGTGCAAATACTCTGACGCTCCCGCTCAGGAATAAGCCCTCTTGCGCAAGTGTTCTTGCGCAAGAGGGCCAGTATAGACAGGCAGCTAAGACATTTTGTGCAAAAGCAGGCTAAACGGACGCTCTGTACCTGCAGGCAGCTCCCGGGCTTCCTGGTAACCCAAGCCCCCTTAAGGCAGACGCAGCCTGCAGAAGCCATGAGGCAGAAGCAGTTTTGCCACACTCTGCAGAGAGCTCTGCCATGTGGTCCCTGCCATCCCCAACCGCCACCCAGAGTACGATGGCAGCTCCAGGGGGGGAACAACCACCCGCACCCCCAGCGCAGGAGGCCCCAAAGGGCTGGAAATGGAGGGCCCCATCCTGGTCCCTGGGGGAGCTGGAGGCCCTCCTGGACCTCTGGCAGGAGGAGGAAACCCTGCACAGCTCCCACTTCCGGCGCCACAATGCGGACATTTTTCACTGCATGGCCCAGGCGCTCGCCCAGTAGGGACATCCAGCCTGGACCCTTGAGCAAGTCCTGGCTAAAGTCAAAGAACTGCGCCTGGACTATGTCCAGGCCAGCGAGGGCCTGGGGGCAGGAGCCGACACCTGCCCCCGCTACCAACGGCTCCACTGCATCCTGGGCCAGCCAGCACCCCAGGAACTGTCCGTCCCTGTGGACACCAGCGTGGGCCCTCCCCCGTCACCAGGACCAGTGAGGTGGGGGAAGAAGAAGACACCACCAGCAGGTCAAAGGATGAGGCCAGCACCGTCACCCTCCAGGCACCCTACGGCAGCCCAGATGTCTCCCGTGCGTCTTTGGAGGCTGGGGAAAGATCCACCAGTGAGTGTTGCACTTTGCACTGACAAGGGCGGGGGGGAGCCAGGCGTCTGGAGGGGGCAGGGGGAGAGCACGTCACTCAGGCCACGTGAGCTGCACAGGCTGTGTAGCATTAGGCAGTATGCAGCATGTGCAACCATGTGGCCACGGCAGGCAGCTCCAGGGCACGCCTGGGACCGTGCTGCTCACGCACATCCGGAGGGACCGGGGGTAAGGGTGGATGCCAGCTGGAACCAGCCAGGGCCCCAGGGGCTCAGGCCAGAGCCCGCACCTCCACAAGGGTGCAGCACACAGAACAGCACACTGTCCCATGCCTGGCTGTAAGGCACAGCCAGCTGCTCCTGGGAAAACCGCAGCATCACAGCCCGTGAGCGGGGCCCCCACTGAGCCCCTTGCCTGCTCCCGGTGCCTTGGCTGGCCCCCCGAGGG
>CM057846.1:189755760-189774112 GCA_030068395.1 Apalone spinifera
ACCCCTCTCCTCCCAGCCTGCCCCGCTCCCCTCTCGGCAGCCACACTGAGGCCTGGTATTTTTTTCCCACAGCCTGATACCAGGCCATGGCACATAGTTTGGGAAACGCTGGTATAGACCTTTATTGTATCCTACCTTACTTGTCTCTTTTCCAAAGTCAGAAGTCCCAGTCTTATTCATCTCTCTTCATAGGGCAGCCATTCTATACTTCTAATCATTTTTGTTGCCCTGATCTAAACCTTTTCCAATTCTAATATGTATTTTTCGAGATTGGATGATGACACCTGATTGCAATATTCAAAATGTATAGGCAATGTACTATTATATTTTATTATTTACCCATTTCTTCATGATCCCCAGCACTTATACTTCCTCTGTAGTTCTCTTGTTGTGGTTTGGCTTCATTTAGTGATTTAAGATTTCAAGCTTCACTTAAATCTTGGGCGATGGCTGTATGTACTATAGAGCTTACACAAGCAGAGCTGCAAAGGTACAGCTGCACAGCTATAGCGGTGCTGGTGCAGACACGAAGGAAACAGGAGAGAGCTCTTCTATTGACTTAATTACACCACTCCTTGCAAGGAGCAGTAGCAAGGTCGGTGGGAAAAGCTCTCTTGTGGGTGACAGCGCTGTTACAAGCCCTTCGGTTCATGTAACTTACATCACTCCGAGGGTGACATTTATGCCCTTAAGCAACATTACAGATTACATCAGTGTAAGTTATGTGTACATAGCCCTACTTTTTACTTTGCTTGTGAGAGGCAGAGCAGTGATTTTCTTTTCTCTTTTAAACACAGTGTAGCACTTTCTAACCCGGGGAACACGTACCATCACACAAAATTAAAATCCTATAGTGCCTATTTGTGCAAGTTGTCACATTATATTTTTGTGCTGAATCTTACTTTTTTTTGGTGAACGAGTCATCACAAAGCAGCAGCCTGAAGCATTCAGATCAGTAGCTGTTATAAGTCATTTCCTTCTGTGAAAGAAGTCTCAGAGGATGACAATTACATTGTAATTTCTCACTGTCAAGCACTTAAGGTGATAGCATGAACAAAAGTCTTGTCGCTTCCCTAGGTTCTTCCTACCATCAGATATTTTCACTAGTGAAACAGGATACTACCACTTGAAGGAAAACAAAATGCAGGCTAATCTTCAGGAGATCTTTTCCAACAAGAAGATTGGTTAGATGATGAAATACCCTCCTCTAGCAGAAGTAGTAGCAGATTTATTATTTGGGCTATTTAATGCTGGGCAAAACAAATCTAATATACATGATGTAAAAAGCAATCATGCATTTACAGGGAGTGGAGCTAAGGCTTTTACAACCCCTAATCAATACTGCATAGTCTAAGCAAGTTATGTTCAGTCACTAAAAATGAACCGTTCACGTGCCCTAGATTTGTAATAGTGTATACTTACTCCTTGAAAATAACCAATAGTTACTGTACAGCACTGCTCCTATAAACTCTATCCTTCACCCTGCCCAAAGGGAAGGCTTAGGCCACATCTTCACTAAACAGACGATTGCCGCTAACACGACTGATCTTCTGGAGTTCAATTTAGTGAGTCCAATTAATACTTTCTAAATCTTTCTCAGAGCGCACCCCTGATGGCAGCTGGTACTCCTGCTTCTGCTGGGAGTAAGGGAAGTCAACAGAAGCATTTGCTCCCATCTGCCTCCCACTGTGGAGAAAGCGGGAACACTCAAAACCAGATACGTCAACTCCAGCTACATAATGTAAAAACTTAAAAAACAAAAAAAAAGTCTGGCAGCACTTTAAAGACTAACAAAACACGTAGATGGTATCTACATGCTTTCGTGGGCACAGCCCACTTCTTCAGATGACCGGAGTGTTGTATGTCCAGAACCAAAATAAATAGGGGAGAAGAGAAGGGAGGGAGGAAAAAAATGGGGGGGGGAGACAAGAAACAAAAGGAGGCATTGGGTATAGAAATATCAAAAGGAAAACCAAGCTGGTATGTAACAGGCAAAACTGATAGTCTATAAGCACCTAAAAACTGGATAGGTAAAAGAAACAGATAAGGACCATTAGTTAGCAATTAGAGAGGAAGAGTAGCTAGAGTTCCATATCTTGATTCAATATACCCTTTTAATTTTTATTTAAATATGTTTACCCCACCTTTCTATTTAAAATATTCAAGGCGACTTTTAAGTGTAGACCTGGTCTAAGATCAACACATCTAGAGCTTTTAAAACTGATTGAATGAGTTGAACACTGGAGAGAACCTAAATCCTGGACTAGCCCTTGACTAGGTGTATGGCTAGATAAGGATAGACCTGTCCACCTAATCTTCTCAGGAATGCCATCAACCTAGATATACATTTATGGGAGGGGCAAGGAACCTTTTTTGGGTCAGGGAACTACTGCCCCACAGAAAAATCAGTAGGGGACCACACAAGTGAAAAGCAAAAAAACTCCTCCAACCTCCCCAATCCTCACTGATGTGGACTCCAACTGAGATACCTCACTCCTCTGGTGCTCCAGCCTCACAGGGTGAGGAGAAGGGACAGAGAGGATGGAGGTTCAGGGCCAGCCCACTTCACTTGGGCCTTGTGAAGGTTAGTGTTTGCACAAGGTTCAATCTTATCCAAACTATTATGCAGTTGGAAAGCACCATTACTGTGTGGGCTGGAGGAGGATTATCTGTAGCACCCTAGACACTCACTCCCTGTCCCCTCAGCTCCCCTATCGTACCGTAGGTTGCTGACCCCTGACCTAGAGCATTGGTCTCCAACCTTTTTATGGACATGATCACTTTCTGAAATTAAGGGCAACCAAAGATCTACCCTGACCCTTCCTTGAGGCCATGCCACACTCACTCAACTCCCCACCCCACTCGCTCACTTACATTAGGCTGGCGCAGGAGGTTGGGGTGTAGAAGGAATGCAGGGTGCTAGCTCTGAGGGTGGTCAGAGCTAGGATAGGTGCTCAGGGTGCATGATGGGTCATGGGCTGCTGTCACTGAAAGGGAGGTCAGGGCTGGGGCAGAGATCTCAGGGGGGCAGGAGATGGTTTGGGGTGCTGGCTTTGAGAGTGGGTTCAGAGCCAGGGAGCAGGAGGGAGGGGAGTGGAGCGGAAGGGCTGGCTCTGAGAGAAGGCTCAGGGCTGGGGCTTAGGATGCAGAAGGAAGTCCAGGGTGCAAGAGAGTGTAGGACAGGGTGCTGGCTTTAAAGGTGGGGAGGTCAGGACTGGGGCAGCCTCACTGAAGTTTGCTGCTAGAGAGCTTGAAATGTATATACAACACTATAAAACTTAAGCTATTAGTGTATGAAAGCTCAAGTCACAAGAAAATTATTTTCTTAGAAAACACTGGATTAAAAGTCAGTTATTAAAAAAAAATACAGGATGTAAGTTTATTTTCAAAAATTAACTTTTAATCATATTCTTTCCATGACTGCACAATTCCTTTTAAAATTCCCACTTTGACATCCCTTTCAGAATTTTAAATAAAAGTAGTGACATAATTTTATAGTCCCCTCAGTTTACTAACATTAAGATAAACTGATGTGTCCTAGAAGCATGTCCACATACACTGGCACATGGAAGTTTTATTTACCATGCTTATAAACTGAATGTAAACATATCTGCTACACAATTACAAGGGCAACAGTTACAGTTTCTAAATTACAAAAATAGTTATCACCTATTAGCATCTCTATACATATCTTTAGCAATATGAATTTTTTGTACAATTAACATTAATAGTGGTTAAATTGGTGAAAATGACTCATTAAAATAAATTCAAGGACTAGCTAATGAAGTGGCTTAGTATGTAATGTAAAAACTTTAATGCCCAACAGACAACTACACCAAAAACATAGGGCTTGTTTCCCATCAATCACCATAACCAAATGTCAGTGTACTTATTGGTGCACTACCAATACCTAAAGCTGTAACGCAGCATTTTAATCCAGTTCTGGGAGTACCTTCTGGTTTTGACAGGTGCCAAAAGCAGGGACTTCTCTGTTCTCCACATTTTTTACCAATTAAAAATTGTTCCTCACAGATAATGATGGGATCTTGATAATCTTAAGTACATCCATGTCTAAAACAGGCCCACAGAAGAATAGAATTTCATGGCCAGAAGAATGAACTACATTTCCTTACCCTGTCAGTATACCCAATTAAATACATTAGGCCATAAGTATAGCCAAATGCAACAGTGTATGATGTTTTTGTAATACATCTAGTAGTTATTCCATGGAGCAAGACAGTTCAAAACTGACCTAAAAAAAAAAAATCAAACAACAAATACTGTTACCTTTAGACCTCTGTACACACTAAATTGATATTTTTAATTTGCTGAATAAAAAGTCTATAGTTACTCATTTATCCCAACTCATTTCTGATTAATGCAGTTTACAGAAGATAGATTTCCAATCTATCTTGAAGTGTCACCAGACAGGTGGCATTTTGGATTACTTTTGTTTAAGTTATGAAAATGCCAAACAAGGCACCGATTCTGCAAATGTTGCTCATGTAATTAACTCTTGGACATTAGCTAGTCCCACAGAAGTTAATGGGAATATACACTTAAACAGGTTCCACTGTCAAGTACCAGGTAGTTAGCAAACAAAACTTACAAAAATCTTTTGGTTATAGACTTCTTACACACGTTTAAGAGTAAGAGTTTTTCATATTATAGTTCAGCTTTTAACAATGGCAACTAAAAACTTTTTGACTACAACTCAGTACACTACCTCCAAACACTTCCATTGTTTCACCCTCTCTAAGGATATATTTCAATGAATCAGCTGTTAGTAATAAGTCCATGATGAAAATGTAAAGCATCAGTGCTGCAATAGTCTGCACTGGTCACTTTACATTAAAAAAAGAAAAACAATGTTTTGAATACTATTTAGCAGATTACTCAGAGAATTTCAAGGACAAGATGTATCAAAGTCAGTATATATGTTAAAATAAAGTTGTCAAATGTAATAGAAATATTAATATTAAGGTCATGCACACATCAGAAGTGCTTTAAAACTGTCAAGCTATGCTGCATTGCAAATTGTTACAAGAAAACTAATTTCCACACTCAATTTTTTTTAAATAATTATGCAATTTTCTATCAAAAGAGTCTCAAGATGAGGAAAAAAGTTAGAAGTAAGATGGAACATCTCAAAGGCATTTTTCTTCTACAACTGATAAGTAACAACAAATCATTGGCTATATCTTTCAGAACAAAAGTTGCCTTTTGAACTCCTTTACTGTGTATTTAGTGGGTAGATCTCCAGAGTTTGTAGGATACTTTTTTGATAGCATCATATTTTAAATTAAATGGGGTTCAATTTTTCTAGGTAGAAACAAATCAAAATGCACAATATCTTATTGACCTACCATTCTATGCAGTTTACTTCAGCATAAATTAAGCATTTAGTTTTCTAAACATTGCATATATTTGATAATCATGTTTTAAATCATGTTTGATAATCATGGGCCACGATTTTAGAAGAGGGGCCACTTCACAAATATCTGAAGTGGCCCTGGGCTGCCCCGGAAAGGGCGGGGCCTTGGGCGGAAAGGGCGGGGTCAGGACACTTCCCTGCTCCCCCACCCACAGACCCTGGTTGGCCTGGGGGTAGGGAAGCATATGAAGTCTTTACCCCCATTTCCCCTCCAAGAGAACCGCCAGTTGTTCTGAAAGGCTGGCAGTTCCCTCTAGGCGCCTGCATCCCTGGCGGTAGGAGAAAGCTTCGCATGTTCCCCGGACTCCCAGATCAGTTAGGGTCTGGAGCAGGGGAAATATGCAAAGTCTCTCACTCCCTGCCCCCGCCCTGCAAGGGGCACGTGGCACTTACAGTGAACCACTGTTCACTTTAAGCACTGCACTCCCCTGGTAGGGCAGGAGACTATGCCCACTCCCCCGTCCCCAGACCCTGATTGGCCTGGCGGCGGGGGAGCAGCAGGGCATCCATAGGCCAGCTCAACTCGCTTGGCGAACCGGATCCAGCCCACTGAGGCTGTCTTGCCCACCCCTGTTTTAAAAGCACATTTTCTGTTTAATGTCACTAGAGCACATTATTTATTATTTGTATAACTAGAATGCCTGGGAATCCAGTATTTGATCAGGACTCCTCTTGTCCTATGTGCTGTACAAACACAGAATAAAGAGGGAATCGCTGCCCCTGAGCTTACATCATCCCAGTCATATGTCAACAGTTTCCATTTAGAGTGCAACAGATCTGCTAAAAAATAAAAACTATGAACATTCAAATGACAAACTATACTAAAGATTTTTTTTGGGGGGGGGGGAGGGGAGAGAAGAGAGGATTACAACTTTTACAGTACACATTAGCTTCCCCTTCCATCTTACGTTGCGGTTCCAGAGTCAATTCCAAGTTAACATTACAAAGGTGCAAATTAAGCACCTTAATTTAAGTTATATATCCCTCCCCTCAGAGGAGACTTTGTGACCAAATAAATCAGTATTTCAAGGATATGCTTCACTATGGACCCAATTAGTAGTTTGGGGGGTATCTATGAAATGAGGAAGCTTTCTAACTTAAGTTTCTTGTACTATTTCATGCCCTATTTCTCACCCATTAGACCCTACCCACACATTCAGATAGATCCCTTTTCAGAATCAAGCTCTTAGCAGTTTAATATTAATTAAAATCTATATTCCTATATTCGTGAACCAAAAGTTTCTTAGCTGGACTAGCCTATGCAAAGTAACTAGCTTCACACAAATGTCTATCTACTGACAGCACTATTCATTTTACTCAGGGATCATTGTCTTAAAATAGCTAATACTCAAAGCTTATGTAGAAGTAAAATTACAAAAGAGTTTCTGTCTATTTCAGAGCCCCCAGTTTTGCTCATGGAATGTTTTACACTGTACCATTGGCCGGATCTGGCCTTAAATCTGGCATGGCCAGATTCAGAAAGATTACCATGATCTATGGAGATCCTTCAGTGGCAGAGAGCTCTATCAGCAGCAACTCTTACCACACTACTCTCTACGGCTGGCACAAGACTTTGGCCAGAGCCTCTCTATATGCCAGTCAGTAGTTAAGAAATCAGCTCCCATTAAACTATTGACAGATGGCTGCTCCACACAAACTCTGGTACAAGCTTCCAACATAGCCAATCATCTCCACTCCCCATGCTTTGCTATTGTCAGCTATAAGACTGAGCATTTACAACTAAATATTTATGTGTAAGTGCACCAGGTTATATTAAGTGCAGTATACTGTTTTTAATTCTGTTTATTAATCATTTTTCAAGTTTACCAACCTACTACTGAAAATATTTTAAGAATCCAAAAAGTAACTTGATTTTGTATTTCCAGCATAGCGTCTTCTGGTTCTATTAGTGTGAACTGGCCAGCACAATTTACAAAATTATGATGATTTAGAGTCCAATAATGTAAAGGGATATAAACAGGCACAACTTTATACCCATGCAGAACTTTTAGCAGGACCATAATTTGTATCAGAGCAATGTTTTTTTTAATTGTGAAGTTTAATTTTATACTACAAAAATATGTGAGAAAAAAAATGCATTTTCAAATTTTCAGACTATTGCTTAACTGAAAAGTTACCTTTAGGATATAATACTATGTCCAATAAACTGGAGTCTTATTTCTAATATCCTATGTTGGAAAAATATGGAAGCACTAAAGCTGAAGTACCTGTTTAAAAATACTGTTCATTTCAATTTAATAATCTAACCACTAAATAACACAGTATACAATCTGTAATTATCCAATTGAGAACTAAATCAGGATTCTTTTAGCTAAAGCTCAAGCTGTTTTAATTCAAGTAAAAGAACAAAAGTGTTTTAAAGACATTAAATATACCCTCAAAAAAAAAAAAGAAGAGATTTTAAAATTTACTCTAAATTAAATTATGCTCCTCACAAGGTGAAACGTATAAATACCCATTTCCAGGGCCAATTATACCTGGCCTTCAGTGACATGGAAAACATTTACACTCAGGATTATTTTGTTTTGTGATCAGAAAGAAGCCATATTTGAGTTATTGTAGTTTAGTGTTTGCATAGGCACTTGCACTTCCAAATCTCATAATTTGAAGTGTGAGAGTTCAAGAGAATTTGTGCAACAACTGCTTAGTCAGTCCATACAGACGTTAACAATGACAAGTTGTTTAGGTACACATTCAAAGCGATTATGATTAATTATATTTTTAATTTACACCTTGCTCTTCAAAAGATATATCTAGTCTTGCTATGCACACAATATTTAAGTGATTTTTGTGCAATCTTGAAAGTGACACACTTGTAACTCCAAACTACAAAATAAAGGAATAACAACTTTACACATTTTGTATCTTTCATTATCCAATAGGGACTTTAACATTTTTCTTTAACTCGTGAATTTTGCAAAGCAGTAAATTTTTGTTATATACACAATTCATTTTTTAAAAATATGAATAGTGAACATTTTCTTGGCTTCCCATCCCATGGCAGAGGCAGGGAGGAGGTAGAAACAAACGATGAACAGTAGCCAACCTGACAGGAGATCCAGAATTCCACATTCAAGGAGAACAAAACTTTCATTCAAGTCAGTAAGAGTTTTGTTTGTGTTTAAGGAGTGGAAAAAAAAAATCAAGAAGCTAACCTGTAACTGAAATATATCTAAACCAGAATTCCAATATAAAGGAAGCCATATTGCCATAAGTTTACTAATTTAGCCTCAACGACTAGTTACCACATATATAGACATATCCAGACAGCCTACAGGAAACTGGTGACTTAAATAGAAGCTTTGAACTGTAGTATTATGTTACAAATTCAGTTCTCATCTTTCAGTTCATATAGTTTTTCCTCTCTCTTTTCCTAAGTGTCACTTAGAGATATTGTTTCATCTTTATGGCTAAATGTATGCACATTTTAAAACTCTTGTAGCAACATTGTACTGTTGGGGATAATCCAAGTTCTCTCTCTGAAAATTTAAGATGCTTTTTTCCTAGAAGAGAAAGGGCTATATACATTTTGCATGGTTTCTCTCCCCCTGCCCCCCTCAGATTATATAATAAATGAGCAGACTTTCAGGTTTTTGTACTTTACACACACAACGCTTCAAATAGCAGCAAATCTGATCAATAGTTCTACTAAGATGAAATCTGGCAGCAACAACTACCATATTTTTCTTTCCGCGTCATCCACTCTGCCACTTTTATTGTGGAGGTTGAAGTACATTTAGATATTCTGACTGGCCCAGTTGATAAGTCGTGTTTCCACCACAGTCTACATACTGGTATCTCTCCTGGGATATTTGTTCAGAGTGGCCAAAGTAAGAGGTCGTCACTGTCACTCTTAAATACAGACAAAAAGAAAAGAGATGTTTGGTTTGTAAAGACTATAGAAAAAAATTGTGAGATGATTAATATTTTTAATCAGATAAAAATTGCTTAATTTATATAAAATGTTTTAAATACACATTTTCTTCAAACATTTTATTTCACATTAGTAGCTAGCTAAGTTTTAATTAAAAGTTAATATTGTACTACATACACAGAGCTACCATTATACAGGACTACTCTATACTTGGAGAGGATGGTGAAAGCAATGGAGTGGTATTCATTTCCTCCAGCTGAAGTTCTGATCCCTTAAAACACCCTCCTAGCATATCCTGTTGAGTTTTAAAAATAGTCATGGACTAGATTAAATGTTATTAAGATGAACTGTAAAAGTCCAAACTTTGTTCTATTTTTTATCACCTGTGTACAAAAGCAAGGTAAAAATTGATATCCACACCACACCAAATATTCAACACCTCTAGTCTTCACACCCACACAACAAATTGGCAGTGAGCCTGCAACAAATCATACAGGTGAAGAAGAGGAAAGAGATGGGTAAGAGATAGGGAAGTGAATGGTTAACCGGTTAAATGTTTAGCTTCACCCGTAGCAGGTTCCGGTTAACCAGTGGGGACAGGAGCAGCTCCCCCTTTAATTGGCTAAACATTACTTTTAACTGGTTAACCAATTAGATGGGATTTTACATCTAATTTTAAGGGACAATTTCAGGCTTGAAGTGAAACTTTTGTAACTATAAAAATATGATAATCCTGTCAATAAGTGAACAATTCATTTTAAGAGTTTTCTTAAAAATTAATTTATCAGAAAAAGGTCTCCAATCACAGAGCAGATATACCACTGGAATTGGCTTTGCAAGTTTCTTCACACTTCCAGGCTCCGTATTAAGGCAAGATCACATTTAAACTGCAAATAACTTCTTAAAAGCTGAAGCATGCAAAGAAAAGATTTAGTGAACCATAAAGCCTTTATTACCACATTATAAATTAAAATGTTTATTCATTTTATATGGGATACACTTCCCCCACATTAAACAACACTGTATATGAAAATCTTCAAATGCACTACATGACTTCGCTAGTTACTTTTATGCACAAATACTACTGATCCATACTTACTGCATCATGACTACTATGTTATGCACTTTAATAGATGACAAGGTACAGTAATCGCTGAAACAACAAAACCAGAATTAGACTAATCAAGTGGTAAAATGTAACTAGCTAAAACACAAAACTAAATATATATTTTAATTGATAGGCTATTTATGTCCTACTTCATCTTTAAAGAATCATGAAGTATGAAGAGCTGCAATTAATGTCAACTAAGTATAAAATATTTTAGTTAAAAGTTGCTACAAATAGAGCATACTGGCATCTTCTCTACACACAAATCCCTTTAAGCTTACATGCAAAAAGTCATTTTATCTAAATGTAAAAAAAAAATTCTGTTAATTGCTTCTTTTTAAAGTGAGTAAAGGGAAAGATTAGTTGTAGACTTGACATTCAAAGGGCTTTGTAACCAGGTTATAGTAGGGCTTTGCAACCAAGAATGCAATTGAAATCTCAAGATATCAGCAGAAAAAACACAACAGAAAAGCCTCAATACATAAGGCTACATTTACACTATAGCTTAAGTCAATGTAAATTATGATGCTCAGGGATATGAATAAGCCACTTGCCTAAGCTACATAAGTTACACTGACAAAAGCTTTGGTGTGGATAGATGTTGGTGGGAGACAGCAGTCAACCAATTAAATAGAAAAAGCTCATCTGAAAGACATTAATGGACAGAAGATTCTTCATATTATGGTAACAAAAATGGCAGAATTATGTTTTATCAAGCTACAAAATTCAACTGAAATTTCAACTCAAACCACATTGTTTGAAATTATAAATGTACAAAAGCATCTAAATAATGTGTCTCCTCAATTGCAATCACACTGGTTACATTATACATCCAAAGTCACATCCATAGTCCAAACACGATAAATAAGGGATATAATCCCTCATGTTTTGCCTATAAATCAACTCCTAGCTAAACAATATTTCAGTATTGGAGGAGGTTATTGTATATCAGTACATTAAAAGAATTCTTACACCTGTCTCTGAAGCATTTGATACTGGATAATGCTAAAGACAGGAAACTGAAGTAAATGAACCAAAGATCTGATCTAGCACAGCAACACCCACAGTCCCACATAACATTCACAAAAAGCAATATTTGCTTTCCTGCTGTATAAATTCAGCTTTCTATTCCAAATATAGTATACCAGTGTGGTAAACATTAGTTTTTAGTGGGCACCATTATTACAATATTGGACACACATATTTTAAAAGCCAAACACTTACAACATGTAGCTCATTTCATCTTGAATGACTGTGGGCACCATATAATCAATCTGGGGAAAAAACCCACAATAACTCAGTGTAATGATAAGAAACACAAGATAAAATACAGTTCATTTAAAAAGTATATCCACATTTACCTGCTTCATATCCAGTGGCCCAATGTTGGTAATATTGTTTAGCCGTGCCTTTCCAATAACTGTTTTTGAAAACTGAACTTGGGCTGTAATGTTTGCCACTTCAACAGAATAATAATTATTGTTTGTTATATTTAGAGTGTTCTGAAGAAGAAAAAAAAAAGAGAATTTTAGAATTGCTCATCATGAGTTTCTTGGAAAATAACCATTTTGAAAATTGTGATTAGAAGACATTAAAGCATCTCCTGTCAAAGTAGAATAGCTGTATAAGCTATCTTTTGCTTTATCTCTTTTGCTACACATATTTTTGAAAACAGTGTTTTTCAAATGTGTCTACCATGGCTGCATATAGCCACCAGGGACTTCTCTTGCAGCCAGACTCCTGAACTGTGATTGAGGGGGAGCAAGTGACAAAACAGCAGGCCCTCCCTGTTACTCCTGGATGCACCATCTTGGTATTGGTTGCTTGGGCTGCCAGCAGGGGCTGGCCCCTGCTAACCTCATCCCCCGACTTCAGAGACACCTCAGGCACAGCGCTGGAGGAGAAGGCAGTTGGGGAGTTCCACATCTTCCCAGCGTGGTGGGGCCCAGGCTTTGGGCTTCAGCCCTGTGTGGCGAGGCATCAAGGTATTGGGATCCAGCTCTGTGGCAGCAGGCCCTGGAATCTAGCCACAGGGCTTCAGGCTCCAGCTCCTCCTCTGGCAACCCTCCCATCCCATCTCTCCTAATTCTTGCTGCCTCCCCGACTCCCATCCAGGAATTAATTTGTCCTCAGGCTTGCCAGAGCTGAGTACGTGTGCTATGAAAAGTGATGTGTTCATTTGTTAATATCACTTTTCACAACACAGACTTACTATCTAACAAATAAATTACAATTAGTTGGACATGTATATGTGCATGGTTATTTATTTTTCCTAAAACTAATCAATATTTTAGGAAAAATATGAAAGTGGTCCCCCAGCAGGAACTGATTATAGCAGGGGTGGGCAATAATTTTTTACCAGGGGCAACTTCAGAAAGTTTTGAAGTGGCCCCGGGGCTGCACCAGAAGGGGCGGGGCTTCAAGCAGAAAGCTTCCCTGCTTTCCCATCCACAGACCATGATTGGTCTGGTGGGGGGGGAGCGCCTTTGCCCCCTCCCTGAGATTCCCTCTAGGCACCCATGCCCCTGGCAGCAGGAGGAGACTTTGCGCGCTTCCCCCTTCTGCTCCCAGGCCAATCAGGGCTTGGGGGCAGGGGAGCACGTGAAGTCTCCTCCCACCCTGCCAGAAGTGCAAGGCGCTTCTAAGCGCCACGCACTCCTCACAGGGCAGGGGCAGGGTAGAGAAAACTTCACACGCTCCGTCCGCCCCCAGGCCAATTAGGACTTGGGGACGGGGGAGCACGTTAAGTCTCCTCCTGCCCTGCCAGGAGACTGTGCCACATGCTCCTGGCAGAGCAGAGGAAACTTTGCGTGCTTCTCCCTGCCCCCAGGCTCTAGTTGACCTAGGGGCAGGGGAGCAGAAAGGGCCTCCACAGGCTGGATCAACCCACTGGATCATAGGGATGTTAGTGGGTAACCAGCTAACTAGTTACCTGGTAACCATTGCCTTTACCAGTGATGCTTACCAGGTGATGGTTAACCAGTACCTGGGGAGCAGCCCCACTGCGCCCCAGCCTGGGAGCCAGCAGCCCCATGTGGGGATGGAAGTGACAGACCCATGTGGAAGTGGCACCTGTCTGCGTTTAACCAGTTAAGTTTAACATTTAACCAGTTGACTAATCAGTATTTTACATCCCTATTCTGAGGTCACCAAAAATATTTGTCCTGAGAACTAACAGGTTAAAACATGTTTTAAAACACTAGATAGCATCTGGTGGAGGCAGAGAGACAGTGGTATTTTCACAAATGGTAGTTAATATTTTTACTAAATTTCATTACTTTTAGGTCAAACAAGGTCTTAGAAGGTAAATGTGAGTGTTGTAGAAGTATACCAATTTTTTTCCCCACAATATTTGTCAGCTTATTCATTAATGCCGGCAGTAACAGAAAATTCACTCCTGTTCAATACAATGAATAACTGGGTTTTCATAAATGATTCAAACTCCATGAAGAATAGAGATAAAGGAAAACTGGAACTACTTCACATGTTCACAGGAGAACATATATCTGCATATACTACATGGGGAAGTTTTAGCAATTGTATTCAGTCTCGCCCCCTCTCAGCCTCCCTCCAGCATGCTGCCATCTGTGCACCAAATTATTTCCCTGTTCACCATTTTATCCAATTCAGAATGCTGGTACTGAACACTTACAATACTCACACATTTTAGAAGGCTGCATTTCAAAAAATGCAATCACCCTATACATGATATTTAGTAGATTACAGGCACAGACCTACAGAAGGCATATCTTTCTTAATAGTAGACTCAGAATCCAGGGTACACCTTCCCCAAGCAGTTTCTACCTCTAAGTCATGCTGCAAGACCTCTACTATTCCCCAAAGGTCCAGACCAGATGGAAATTTGACAGCAAATTCCCAGGGTGGCAGACAGTAAACTCCCATGCTCATACAAACAGGGAGGAAATCTGACCATTCAAACAGTTCTCACTGTCTTTATAATCAACATAAAATGCAGATAAACACTGTCAGAATGCTTATAAATAAAAGATACACATCATGTGCCTGGTAAAATTCTATATAGAAAGCATTTTTATTTTGAACCATGCATTGTGTTTTATAAGGATACGATTTACACAAATACACTGTCTACTTTATCAATAGTCACAGAATGTCTTACCGTAATATTTAGATATATTATGCGCCTACTTGTTTCGTAACTGACATATACTGACTTCACTCCAATGTATTCAACATCGATGGAACGAGGAAATAAGAAGAATACAGCCAGTCCAGAAAGGAGTAAACACACAATTACAGAAGCAGTCACATAAAGCTTTCTGCAAAAACAAAAAATGTTAATTTAATGATATAACCGACCAAAGTAATTTGTTATAAGATTCAAACCATTTCTTTCCTATATTTTCTTCATAAGTATATGAGCATTCCTCCATAAAACTAAAAATTGAGAGTTTTGGTTTTCTGGAAAAAAGAGCAAGGCATATGAAATAAAGCTTTGTAATATTGCAGATTTGTTCCAAGCTTGGACAACAAAAAGATTCTTTGAATCTACTTACCATTGTACCATATCTAGATGATTCCTAATCTTATCACACAATCTTTAAGTGCTCACAATTTTAAATTGTTAAATGTGAGAATTTTCACCTCCCCATAAAAATGGTATCTTGTCATAGTTCAATATTATAAAATGAGGTCTACTGGGGGAGTAAGACTGTGTCTGTCACAGATTCTGTGACTTTCTGTGACCTCTGCAAAGGCTAGTGCAGCCAGCCCCTGATACATCTGCACTGGCTTCAGTTAAAGCAGTCTTGGGACACCTCAGCCTCTCCTTCCCCCATCAGCAGCAGCAGCTTGGGTGTGGAAGGGGCTCAGGGCTGGGGCAGTGCTTACTTCAGGGGGCTCCACAGATGCAACCAGTATGTCCCTACAATTACCAAGAGGATGAGATCAGGAGAGTCTGCACACTGATCCTGCCTGCAGGCACAACCCTCATAGTTCCCAGTGGCTGCATTTCCTGGACAATGGGCGCTGCAGAGCAGGTGCTCATGGCAGGAGCAGCCATGGAGCTCCCTAGCCTTCTATCCCCATAGGAGCTGCAGAGACATGCTAGCTTTATCCAAAGCTGCACAGAGCCAGGTAGGGAGCCTGCAAACATTGCCACTCCCAAGCACCCATAGTCCCCAGCTCAAGTTTTAGTTAGTGTATATAGGATAAGTCATGAACAGGCAGAAATTTCTATTTACTGCCCATGATCCATCCATGATTTTTACTAAAAATACCTGGGACTAAAACATAGCCTTAAACGTGAGCAAATAAAAAAATCTATGGCTTCAGTAAAACACATTAGGTGTTGGAAATCAGAAAACGGAGCTAGTTTAGCAGAGAGATGACAATCTTATAATAAAGAACTATACAAATGTATTTATCTGCTAACGTTTCAAATACATGTTAACAATTGCTATTATTGCTAATATCACACTGTTGCCAAATTAAGTATTGCGGAATTTCTAAAGTCTGCTAGACATGAAAGCAAAAAGTCTATTACAGAAAAATCTAAAACCTTTTGGTCACCATCAAAAATCTATCATAAAATCACTGAGGTTCGACCAATTTAATACATGGGAAAATCTAGTACGTTTAATAGACACAACAACAACAACAAGACTATATCATAATGACACTGATGACCAAGAAATATTCCAAAGAAATATACAACAGCAGCTGATTTATTTAATCACAGGGGACCAAAGTCACAGCTGATTTAAATGGATTCAGATGTGACAGTGAAGTTGCGTCTACCTATGTCAAATTAATTTGGCCTTTAGTCTACATAATAGAGTAAAGGGTATTCAATTCTCAAGCAATGTACAGCCAGAGTCTTCTAAAATATTTATCATTCCACATAAGTACCAAAATATATTGTACTGCACAATGCTAAAAAACACTTTATTATAAAATAGATGTGCTACCCTGCACCTCTGCTGTCAATGTTTTGAGAGTTGGGGGGTAGTTCTGTATAAACCATGGTTTGGGACTATTGTTTGCAGATAATGAGCCTAAGAAAAGACGGCTCAGTGACTTTATTTATCTTTCTTCTTTAGAGAAAAACATCTAAGTTAAACATAATTTATCAGCAAAAGAAAAAACTAATCACTTCACACATTCATATTCTTACTGTAACTTACGTTCTTCTTGGCCTCAGCCTCTGATCACTGTATGGAATCAGTGCCACAAGTTGGTTTTCCTGACCTACAAATATACAAGAACAATTTTCAGAAATATCTTTATGTGGGCTTATTTATTCTTTAAGCAAAAAGAGTTCAAACAGCATTTTCCAGCACAATTTAACAGCACCTAACACTGGATTTTTGTTTTTAATAAAAAGACACCACAATTAAAATAATATTTTGGAAAGTGTACTTAGGTATGGAATAGAGATGCGAATGGGTAACTGGTTAATCTAAGGTTTAACCAGTTAAATCAGGGATGGGGAATCTCCAGCCCACGGGCTGCATGCGCTTCATAAGAGTTAGCTGCTGGTGGGCTGCAAAATTGTTTGTTTACTGAGTGCCTGCAGGCACAGAGTCCTGCAGCTCCCAGCTGGCTTGGTTCAGCATTCCCAGCCAATGAGAGCTGTGGGAAGCAGTGATCTGGCCTGCAGGTTCCCCATTCTGGGTTAAATGATTAACCAGGATTTTACATCCTTTTTATGAAACATCTCTTCCTAGACTATACATTCTTTTAATTCTATGTAACAGAACAATGTGTTGGTACATTAAGAACCATATGCATTTATCTGGTTAAAAAGCAATTTTTGACATTTTTCTCTCTGGAAGACAAATATCTGTACTGCATTAGCCAGCAAAAGCACCATAGAACCATGGCCCCCATTATGCTTGATGCAGTATGAACACATATGGTATGTCTACACAGCGGAGATATTTCAAGATACCCCAAGGTATCCCAAAATAGCAGACCCGATATTTCGCCATCCCTGTAAACCTTGTTGCATGAGGGTTAAGGGATATCTTGAAATAGTGTGTTATTTCGAAACAGAACTCGAAATAAGCTACACAATTTGCATAGTGCAAATTATGTAACTTATTTTGAGTTTCAGGTGCTGTGTAGATGCACCCATAGAAATACACAGTCCTTGTGCAAAGAATTTCCAACCTAACCAATTTCTAATCTCTGTTCCTTTCTTACGAGTCAACAATAGAATACTGTAAGCACTTTGGAGCAAAGAAGAGTTTGTAATGTACCATGCAAAACTAGGATGCATAGGAAGTGAATAATAATCAATGAGTGAGAATTAATTTCAACAGCATGGTAGTAAATGAAGAAGGAACATCACTAATACTAAAAGTTGGGTTGTCAAGTGATTAAAATTTTTTATAGCAATTAATTGCGCACACTGCCCCTTTGAAATGCTGCCACAGCATTTCAAACAGACAGTGCTGCAGAAGCCCGGAATCAGTTGGAGTCGTCAGCTGACCCCAGGTTCAGTGCAGTTTCCCTTTTGAAACGCAGCAGCAGTGATACAAAGGGGCAGCACCACAGGAGCCCGGGATCAGCTGGAGTCCCCAGCTGATCCCGGCTCTGTGCCTCACTGCCCCTTGGAAACTCCAGACTGGCACTACAAAGGGGCAGAGTAATGTGGAGCCCGGGATCAGCTAGGCACTGCAGCTGATCCTGGGCTCTGCATTGCGCTGCCCCTTTGAAGCGCCGCCCTAGTGCCTCAAAGGGGCAGCATGTTAGGAGCCTGGGATCAACTGCAGTGCCCAGCTGATCCCTGGCTCTGCGTTGTGCTGCCACTGCAGAGCTTCAAAGGGGCAGCTCAGCATTAATGCCTGCGATTAACACATTACAAAATATTAACGTGTTAATCCTGCCTTGCGATAATTGCAGGCGTTAGTGCAGATCAACTGACAGTCCT
>CM057846.1:189785288-189796461 GCA_030068395.1 Apalone spinifera
TTTGGCCTTTACAGTGTTGCCAACTCATGTTTTCATCCCAGATTTTGTAACAGTCAGTGGGTTTGTTTCTGGAAACCTCAGCCTCCCAGAGTCTTGCGACAGATTGCTTTAGAGATGGGCAATGCTCGTACGGAGAAGTGACTGGCTAGATTGTTCCTATTTCTCAGGCAGACATATTGATGGGGCCCTGCGCAGATACAAAATAGTGTTATCTGTAGCCACAAAAATGAGGTGTGAATATCCACCTCTGTGGACGTGGATACCCACATATATAAAGTGGATATTTGCAAATGTACGGGGTTCTACATACTGACATTTGGAATAGGAATGTAAGTGACTAGTCGAGTGACTACTCGCACACACACATACACCCCGCCTCTGTATCAGAGGCAGCAAGGGGGGGAAGCAGGAGCCAGTGTGGGGGTAGCCAATTTAAAAGCGGGTTTGCCCCAGCACCATCTCTGTAGTTTGGGGGGGAGGGCAGGGGAAGAAGAGCTGCAGCAGTTCTGGAGCCAGCGCAAGCTGGGACTGTGTAGTCCCGTTTCACGCCACCCCTGAGGTACTACATTTAAAGTGCAGTGTTGTAGCAGCGGAAGTGAGCAACCCCCTCTTATCAACTAATCAAGTAGTTGATGGAAATTCCATCGACTACTCGATTAACTAATTAACCATTACTTAACATCCCTAATTTGGAAGGGCTTTCTTTAAGAGCTAGATAGCCATTGATAGACCTAACCTCCATGAATCTATTAGCCAGGATGGTTAAGAATGGTGTCCCTAGCCTCTGTTTCTCTAGAGGTGGGTGACGGGAGAGATCACGCGAGGATTACCTGTTGTGATCTCTCCCTCTGGGGCATCTGCTATTGGCCACTGTCAGCAGACAGGATACTGGGCTAGATAAACCTTTGGTCTGACCCAGTATGGCCATTCTTATGTTCTTAAGCTCCACATCCCCTCATTAACATCAGTGGTGACTTTCACATTGTACATGTAGAGGACAAATAGGGAGGGAGCAGAGCAGAGCAGAGATTTATGCCTGACAGAGAGAGAGAGAGAGAATCACCTCCTCCCCATCACTCAGCATAGCTGACCATGCAATAAAGCACTGTTTCTCAATCTTTTTTATTATAAAGTACCCCTCTCTCTCTCTCTCTCTCTCTCTCTCTATATATATATATATATATATATAAGTACCCCCAGTATCTACAGTTTTCAGATACACAAATTTTTTTTCTACAATTGCAACACATTTATTTAAACAACTTGATCATAGTAGGGCAGGCGATGAAATTTTCGGGTGTAAAAAGCATAAAAATAATAAAGCGCTGTAAAACTTAAACCAAAAATTCATTTTTCTCCAAATTTCAGTTGTGTTGACATACCCCCCAGACTTCTCTCAAATACCCCTAAGGGTACTCATACCACTGGTTGAGAAACACTGCAACAAAGGAAAGACCTGTCTTCCAAAAAGGAAGGAGGGCAGGGAATACTTTAGACCTTATCTATGTGTGACGGGGTACAGGGGATAACCCCGGGGAACATCTCACCCCTCACTCTGGCGGTGGCCGGACCCAGCGCCGCGCCGGAGGAGTGGGTGTGCCGGGGCTGTTCGGCAGCGGCTGTGAGCACCGGCGTGGTGGGCGAGGAGACTCAGCTGACAGGCGGCAGACAGCGCCTGCGCAGGGGGGACTGGAGTCTGCGCAGTCGGCGGGGGCGGACGGCACCTGCACTGGCATTCGTGGGAGGACACCAGCTTCAAAAGTTGGCAGCATCTCCCAGAGGGGGGTGGATGGGTGTCCAGCTGGTGGGCGCAGGCTCAGAGGGGATGGGTTTCCCCCAATGCTGCTGATGGGATAAGTCACGCATTGACCAACATTAAAGCCTCTTGGTGAGTGTTACCCCGTCTGGACTGTGATTATGGGGAAAAGGGGGGATCGGATCAACAATACCTCCCCCCGGAAAGGGGAGATCATTAACAGGTGGTGGAGAATGTGGGTATTGACCCTGGGCACCTTGGTGAAGGGTGTAGCTTTTAAAAACAAACAAAAAAAAGTAAGGTGAATAGACTTCTTCGATAGATAGTGGGAGACGATGGACCCCACAAAAGTATTTGAGTGGCTAAGCAAACAGCAAAAGCAACTAATACAACAGTTAGCCATACAAAATTAGGAGCAGCAGAGGCATTTAATAAGGGATTTGATGGAGCAACAACAGGCTTTGCAGGAATGATGGCTGCAGCAAGGGGCAGCCCTGGGTCAGATTAACCCAGGGCCATCTGTGGGGCTGATGGAAGGACCAGGAGGACCCCTCAGCTCCCGATAAGACTGACCAAAATGGGACCATTAGACGACCCCGAAGTGTACCTGGTGACTTTCAAACGGGTGGCCTCCGCGGCACCGTGGCCGGAGGAACACTGGGCCACCCTCCTGGTCCCCTATTTAACAGGGCCAGCCCCGTTAGCCTAACGGGGTTTGGCCAGCCGGGATGCCCTGAATTATTATAAGCTCAAAGAGGTGATATTGGATCAGCCGGGGTAACCCCCGAGACTTACCGCCAGAAGTTTCAGCAAGAGAAATACCTGCTGGGGGCTCAACCCTGAGCAGTGGCCCAGAAACTACACGAATGGGCCTGGCGATGGTTGGAGCCTGAGCGGCACAACAGCACTCAGCTAGCAGACACCATCGTCCTCAAGCAGTTCCTCCAGATCCTACTGATGGGGGCACAGCAGTGGGTGCTCAGGCATCGCCCGCCAGTGGTGGCCAAGGCAGTATCCCTGATGGAGGACTACCTGGCTGCCGAAACACCAGCCGGGGTAGGTAAGGAGGGAAGAGAAATCCTCAAGGAGCCAATAGATTGGGGAAGGGTTCTGCGGCCCCGGGGCCTCCAGGACCCAGAACCCCGTATCCTCGGGGGAATGGGGAGGGAGTATAGACCCCCAGAAAATATAAAGGAGGGGCCCACAGAAACCCCAAGAGAGAGAGAGGACTGCCTAGAAGAGAAGGGGGTGGCGGCCTGGTGGGGGACCGGCCCTCAAGGGTGTTGCTTTGAGTGTGACCAGAAAGGACATTTCCAGAGGGACTTCCCCTTTATGGACTGTTCCTTCAGGCAAGAGGTAGCAGTTACCTCTCCAGCTCGCCAAGAGGATGAAACCAAAGTAACCACTCATGTAAGGGTAGAGAGGGTACCTGTAATAGCCCTGGTAGATTTCGGGTGCGGGCAGACCATGGTCTGGACTGATTTAATCCCGGACCCAGAGCCTGCAGGTACTACAATTTGGGTCAAGTGTGTGCACGGGGAGGCCCAGCCATACTCGACGTCGTGGGTGCGGATCCAGGATGAAGTAGAAGAAACTGTGTGCCAGGTGGCCCTAGCTCCACAACTGGCCTACCCGGTGCTATTGGGGCGCGACTAGCCTGGATTTACCTGAAGCATGGCCGGATGGTTCCAGCGAAGTCTGCCTGAGGCGAGTAGACTGACGGTAAGCGAGGTCCTAGGGTCCCCAGGAACAGGAGAAGAAGGGACAGGCCAAGATTTTGTTAGGAGCAATGCGAGGATCCCTCGCTGGCTAGGGCATGGGAACAAGCGGAGAGTGAAGGAGCAGAAGGGGAGAGCTCACAATCAGCATTCCAAGGGCTGCGTTTCGAGGTACAGGGGGACTCCTTGTATAGGGTAGTCCCCAAGATGGGAGGACGGGAGGGAGTGCACCAACTATTAATGCCAGCCTGCTATCAGGACAAAATTCTGGCCCTGGCCCATGAAAATCCCTGGTTGGGCCATCTGGGTAAAGAAAAGATTCTACAGCGTCTGACCCAATGATTCTTTTGGCTGGGGATATATAGGGAAGTTCAAGAATTTTGTGAATCCTGCCCCGAGTGCCAGCGAACGCAAGTACGAACAGGGCCCAAAGCTCCCCGGTACTCCTCCCAGTGGTGGGAGTTCCTTTTGATCGAATAGCCATGGACGTAGTGGGCCCCCTCAAGCAATCCAAGGCAGGTTTCCAGCATATTTTAGTCATTGTGGATTATGCCACACGATACTTGGAGGCCATCCCCCTGAAAAACACAATGGCCCCTACGATTGCTAGTGAACTAGTTAAGATCTTTGCACGGGTGGGGTTTCCCAAAGAGATCTTAACGGACTGGGGACTAACGTCTCTTCCTGCCTTATGTAGGAATTGTGCAGGTCGCTGCGAATTAAGATCTTGCAGACTTCAGTATATCATCCTCAAGCAGATGGCCTGGTAGAATAATTCAATCGTACCCTTAAAAACATGCTCCTCAAATTTATAGAGGAAGAACCACGGGAGTGGGACAAATTGCTACCTGACCTGTTGTTCGCGGTGAGGGAGGTGCCCCAAGAGTCATTAGGGTTCTCACCCTTTGAGCTTTTGTATGGCCGACAGCCGTGGGGGATCCTGGACCTAATTAGGGAAACATGGGAGGACCAGGAGACCCGGGTACAGAGCTCGGTAGCTTCTGTTCTGAATTTATGAGAAAAATTACAGAAATTGGGAGAATTTGTGAGAGAGGACTTCCTGCAGGCTCGGAATCGACAGGCCCACTACTATAATAGACAGGCTAGGCTGAGGGAATTTAGGCCTGAGGATAAAGTACTCCTGTTGTTACCCACAATGGAATCAAAACTATTAGCAAAATGGCAGGGGCCATTTGAGATAATCCGTATGGTGGGGGAGGTAGATTATGAAGAGCGGTTAAAGGGAAAGAGAAGGAGGTCACAGGTATATCACGTCAATTTGCTCAAAAAAGTGGAAACCACGAGAAACGCTGATGATAGCACCGGTGACCAAGGAAATGGAGGTGGGACCCTGTGGGAGCAAGCTAGGCCAGGACTCGGCAGTGAAGATGGGAGAGCAGCAGGAGGAGCAGGAGGAGGTGGTGAGACTCACCCAGCGATACGACAGGGTCCTATCTTTGGTACCAGGGCGAACACAGGTAGTGAGTCACCATTATAGCCACCAGCCCAGGGCATAAGGTATGTGATGCGGTCTGCCCACTACCCCGGAGGATGTGGGAGACAGTGAGGGCCAAGGTAAAAGAAATGTTGCAGTTGGGGGTGATAGAAGAATAGCAATTGGCGCAGCTCAATTGTGCTGGTGCCAAAACCGGACGGGTCTATTAGGTTTTGTGTGGACTTCCGAAAAGTCAACGCGATCTCGCATTTTGACGCTTACCCCATGCCCCGGGTCGATAAGTTATTGGAAAGAATAGGAAGGGCCCAATATTTGTCCACACTAGATTTAACCAAGGGATACTGGCAGATCCCTCTGACCCCAGCGTCCACGGAAAAGACTGCATTCTCGACTCCCTTTGGTTTGTTCCAATTTAAAACTATGCCTTTCAGGCTACATGGGGTGACTGCTACATTCCAGAGGCTAATGGATCGGGTTTTATATGACCATAGCCCATATACGGCAGCATACATTGATGATATAGTAATATATAGAGGAAGCTGGAAGGAACATCTATGGCATGTGGAAGCAGTATTACAAGTATTAGAAAAGGCAGGCTTGACAGCAAACCCGGCAAAATGCCGTATAGGATTACGGGAGGTTACGTACTTGGGGTATACAGTGGGGAGGGGAAAGCTGAAACCCCTAGTCAGTAAGGTCCAAGCACTAGCCAGATACAAAGCTCCAACAACAAAAAAACAGATCAGGTAGTTTTTAGGCCTGGCTGGGTACTACCGCAAGTTCATTCTGAACTTTGCAACAATAGCTGCCCCCTCACGGACTTAACGAAAGCTGCAGAGCCTAACCAGGTAAAGTGGTTAGCACAGTGCGAAAGAGCATTTAGGGAACTTAAGATTTGCTTAATGAGTGCCCCAGTACTAGCACAACTGGACTTCTCTAAAAACTTTATAGTGCAAACAGACGCTTCAGCTGTGAGGCTAGGGACTGTCCTGGCCCAGGAGATCGAAGGAAAAGAACACCCCATATTATACTTAAGTAGAAAACTGTTTCTTAGGGAGCAAGCCTATGCAACAGTGGAAAAAGAGGCGCTGGCAGTGAAATGGGTGGTAGAATCCCTACGCTACTACCTGCTCGGAGGCTTGTTCCGTCTGGTGACAGACCACACCCCATTGAAATGGCCGCAATCCATGCAGGAGTCGAACCTGAGAGTGATGAGATGGTACTTAGCCTTGCAGCCAGACCAGTTTGAAGTGGTACACCGGTCAGCAAAGAAGCATACAAATGCAGACTTTTTTTCAAGACTGAGGGAAAGGACTTCATAGGGAGAAGTAGGAGAGAACCTGAGGCGGGGATGTGACAGGGTACAGGGGATAACCCCAGGGAACACCTCACCCCACACTCTGGTGGCGGCCCGACCCACCACCACACCGGTAGAGCGGGTGTGCCAGGGCTGTTCAGCAGCGGCTGCGAGCGGCGGTACGAGCCGACTCAGCCGGCAGGTGGCAGACAGAGTCTGCATGGGGGAGCTGGAGTCTGCGCAGTCAGTGGGGACAGACGGTGCCTGCGCCGGCATTCAAAGGAGGACGCCGGCTTCAAAAGTTGGCAGTGGCTCCCAGAGGGGGGAGGGTGGGTGTCCATCTGGTGGGCATGGGCTCGGAGGGGACAGATTCCCCCCATTGCTGCTGATGGAATAAGTCACTCATTGACCAACATTACAGCCTCTTGGTGAGTGTTACCTCGTCTGGACTGTGATTACGGGGAAAAGGGTGGGGGGATCGGACCAACGATACCTCCCCCGGAAAGGGGAGATCGTTAACACTATGCTACACAGCTTTGAAAACAAAGATTAGCTTTTGTTGACAAAGCAATTGAGATGTGCACTCATCAAGGCTCCTCCCACCCATTTAATTCCCCTGCTATGCTAATAACATAAAAATCAGCTCAATACATGGCATAGAGTTTTTTGTGATAAAGTTAGAGTGACACAATGCCAGTATGAACAGTATGCTTCCTTATTTTGCCCTAGTTGGCCTCCAGAAGGTACCTCACAATGGCAGTCGAGCTCGTTCTTGTCAGCAGCTTGAACTCTGCTGCTCTGTATGTATCCACCCACCCAACCACCCATTTAAAGGCATGGGAATTTTTTAATTTCCCCTTCCTGTTTGCTCAGCATGGACTGTTCACACAGCATCTTCCCAGATAACCATGCCAGCATTTTGTTGGCATTTTGTAATAGATGCACTCTCACATGGAGTATACTGGAGTTGCTGGATTTGCTGGCTCTGTGGGGAGAGAAGCTGTGCAGTCACAATGTTACTCAAATCATACGTATACTCATAGTATTCAGGAGAAGAGCTATGAAAGAGATAGGCAACCGTGCTGTGCTAAGATCAAGGAGCTCAGGTATGCATAGCAGAAAGCAAGGGAGGGCAACCATTACTCTGGTGCACACTGATGACATGTCATTTCTGTGAGGAGCTGCACATCATCCACAGTGGTGACCCAACCACCGACAGACCCATAGATATTTTGGGGGGGTTGGAGGGAGGTAGAGGCTAGTGGAATCATCCCTGAGGATGAAGTGGTGGATGAGAAGTGGAGTTGGAGAAGGATGTCGGACATGCAAGAGGTAACCCAGTGGCATGGCAAGCCAAGTCCTATTTTTGACTCCAGAGGGGTCTATCCAGTCCCAACACTCAGACTCTAGCACTCATGAAGCAGGAGAAGCAAGCTCTGGTAAGCATTAGGGATGTGAATGGGTAACCCTGCTGGCTCCCATCCACCCTGTGCAAGACTGCCGATTCCAGCCAGACCATGGTGCCCCCTGCCTCCAGCTCTCAGAACACCCAACACAGCACGCCGGCATTCCTGTGACAATTCAAAGGGGCCTGAGACTGTCCACTGCTGCCGGGAGCTCTGCGCCTGCCAGCAGCCAGGAGAACTCTAGGCCCCTTTGAATCTCTGGGCCCTCAGGCAATTTGAACCTTTTTACCTCCCTCTGATGGTGGGTCTGCACTGGTATATTGAGGAACATATGTTGTGGCTGATATAGACCACTCATTCCAGAGCATCAAGAGGCTGGGAAGGACATTGTGACTCCCAGAATCACAGTCTCTCTCCAGGACTGTTCCAGTGGCAGCACAGCACTACAAACTTATAATGTAACCAATACTTTGTTCAGTAATATGGTGCTGTGCAGCAGCAATTCTTTTAAAGTTGTGTGGTCACATTTCCAAATGCTTATTTCAGCAATTTCTGCATTAAACAGGAATTTTGCCACAATGGCCCACCCTTTCGGAAGAGTACGCCCAATAAGGAGTATATAAATAACCACTCAAAGCCTTCCCATGCAGCATTCTTTGCATTCCAGAGTTGCAGCTCTTTATGAGGAATGTACCACTTGGATATAGTCCTTTATGGAGATTCTCAGCTTTAGGTGCTATCTGGTGTCTTTGCATCGAGCTATCTGCATAAATAAAGAATAAAGATATTCAATATCTGATGGACTTTGGATATACTGCATTCCTACTGACAACTGTCGTTCTTGCTGCACTGGTCTTATGAATGCGTACCTTCGCATTTATTTTGGGTCATTATTTATACTGTATACATGATACAGTAGTTACTCACTTGACATGTGTGAGTGGATTAAATTCTGCATTATGAGGGAGACACAGAAAGAACATAACTTATCGCAGTTACTATGCAATTTTAATGTTGTGTATGAACTATGACTCTCACACAGAATACATATTGTCAGAGCATTATGAAGGAAATAGCCCCTATTTCTCCATTCTTGCATGGATCCAGCTTTCATATGTAAAACCCCATGGCTCACTACTAATGAGCAAAATATCATCAATATAGAACAGCAGAATGTTTCTTTTCTAATTGAATGAGTGATCCAATATATTAATATAGAACCTTTTATTAGAAGCACTGCAAAAATTATGGTCGGAGCCTTACCTCAGAAAAGCTGCAGCTGGCTGCAGAGGTGGCCAGATTCTGCCACCCTTGCTTAAACATCGGGGTGGGCCAGGCCACCAAACTGCTGAATCCAGCCTGCAGGCTGCCCCATACGGCCTACAGGCTGTATGATCCAGCCCACAGGTTGCCTCACCAGGACCGTCAGGCACAGAGCAGCCCCAAACTGCTTTAAGTGGCTCAGTGCTCCCTGTGGTTCTTTGCTCTGGGTGCCTGGGGGAGGGGAGGTTTCATGGACACCGGCCAATGGGAGTTGAGAGATTTTGGTAGGGCTGGGGGCAGCAGGCAAATCCTCCCTCTCCCCCCAGCATCCAGAACAGAGAGCCACAGGAAGCAGCCAGCCATTTTGAGCAACATAGGACTGTGGCAGGCAGGGAGCTTGCCAGGGGCCCTGCAGGACTGCTGGCCAAGAGCCACCTACGTAAGCACCTCCCAGTCAGAGTCTGCCTCTGGCACCCCAGCCCATCCCTCCCCACAACTCCTTGCCCAAGTCACCACCCTACTTAAGTTTCTGAAGTATTACATTGCTTTGGTTTTGAGTGCAGTTATGTAACCAAAAACATTCCACATTTGTAAATTTCACTTTAACAATAAAGAGCTTGCACTACAGTACTTTTCTGAGGTGAACTGCAAGATACTTTTTATCATTTTTACAGTGCACATTTTGGAATAAAATGAGCACTGTACACTTTTTATTCTGTGTTGTAATAGAAATCAATATATCTGAAAATGTAGAAAAAAAATCCAAAATATTTAATAAACTTCAATTGGCATTCTGTTGTTTAACAGTGCAATTAATTGTGATCAATTTTTTTATCATGATTTTTTTGAGTTGTGTGAATTAATCAACAGCTGTACTTGTGAGCTCATTTCCTTCCATTCTTTTTTTTTTTTTTTTTTTGTTTAACCAACTAATGCAATTATCATAGAGTTTTGTTGGGAGGAGGATGAAAACTTTGGCATTTATGCAATGGAACATACTTAAACCTAAGGAAACCACAAAACTTTAAAATATTTTTTTGGTGAGAGGAGATAAGGGCTACATAAGACCTTAGGAAAGTCTGACTTCCTGCATATAACCTATGCATCTGTGTTTTAAAAGGCTCTCTCTGACATTGTCAGCCTAACACAACTATTTCTCAAGAGAACATACATGCATGTCAAATATCTCCAAGTACTGTTTCCTTTAATCAGATATTATTTGGCCAATACAAAGAAACCCCTCCTGTACTTTTGATTTCCCACTTGCTTTTATTATAATATCTTAATCTATAGTTGGTGTAAAGAATCTTGTTTAATGTCTTTCTTCTAGGATTCTTCCATCTGCTTTTAAGATTCAGGTGCCAAACAGCAATCTCCATTTATGCATTGAAATTGATTTACTTCATCTTGGCACCAATGCAATAAACTCAGAGGGAGTACCATTTTGAGCCATTATTGAAGCATGTGAAATGGCACCACAACAGACTATTCAGAGGTAACAGAAGATGCAGCATCCGGAGAACCAGCAGGAACAGACTACCTTAAAGCAGTGCCGTCATATATGGCATTAAGCCAGGTTGTCCCTGGTTCTTATGCTACAATGAAGGTTCAGTATTACACTTATTAATGTACATGATATTTATTACTTCATATCAAGACATTTAATATAGTCAATTGATTAATTTTTGAGGATTTACTTTTAAAATGAATGCTTAAGTATGGACTCTGTTAGACTGACTAGTTACTATCCATGAAGACAAAAAAATCTGATTTTTTTAAACAAAGTTTTGAACACGTCAACATTTGCTAAATGAAAAATTCCAGTTTTCCACTTCAAAATTATTTTTGTTTGGTAATTCAAGATAATTACAGTTTAAACATTTTTATGTAACTAATATCAAAATGAACTATTGATGTTTTCTAAACAAAACATTTTGATGAATTCCAACTGATATTTTTCTTTTAAGGTTTTCAGTTCAAGAAAAATTTTGAGATTTTTTTTCTTTTATCATAGTTTAGGATGGAAGCACTTTTTGATATTTCAACTTTTCATGGCATGGAGAAACTGTTTCCTGATCATCTTTTCTGAGGGTATGTTTCACAACTAGCATAGTGCAAATCTTTGTGTGCTGTCAATGCACAAAAACAATCCATACATGTGACTGCATGGAACATGATTATTACTCATAGGCTACATCTAAGGCTGTGTCTAGATTATGTCCCTCTGTCGGCAGAGGGATGTAAATGAGGCACTTCAAAAGTGCAAATGAAGCGGGG
>CM057846.1:189811262-189829171 GCA_030068395.1 Apalone spinifera
GCCAACAAACAGCTGATCGGCTCAGCGCGGCAGCCATTTTAATTTAAATGAAACGGCGATTATTTAAATTGCCGCTTCATTTGGGTATGTCTAGTAAACTAATCTACCTGGCTTTGGCGACAGAGCCATGTAGTCTAGACATACCCTATAAGAGCAGTGTCATTGTGGGAATGCACAAAACAGGAAATGCAACTGGCTGTCAACAAAACTGCATATCAGCAGTTTCAGTAAATGCTGTGAACAGACTGAAACAAAAGAGAAAATATTGGGTGGCTTTTCTAATAATGTACAATATTAAAATAATATTAAGGGTTACCTGTAGAAAAGAGAAGGTACACATTTTTTAGATTAAAATTTTATTTTGAAGTATTGATGGTGTCCTTTCAACATTTTTTATCATAATCATTTATTGAATAAACTGGCCCTGACCTGGAAATAACAGTTTATAACTGTTTACATCCTCTTTATGAGTTGTATTCATTTGTGTTATTAGTGGTTCAGAAGAACAGCCTAGCTGGTTTCCATTTCTATTTGCAATTTTTTGTAATGATCTTCCAAGTTGATGTTTGGCATCAAATATTTATTTGTACACTGATTATTCTGTTTTGCTGGCAGCTACCATCTGCTGAATAGTGAGTGAGAAAACATTTCAACATAGGCAGAGAGCAGCAAGATAAAACCAATGACATGAGGGAAATGTCACCAGAAGACTTATTACTGTTTGGGATCCAGCAATGGAACAAGGTAGCACACTACCAGGCATAATTACTGCAATTAATAAAGGTGTTGGTACAGGCTGGTTCAATATAGCTGATACCAAGTTCGCAAGTAATGAGATCCTATTTCCATGATAGGACTCTTTGTCCTTTTGATAATGATGATAAATAAATGTTTGTATGCAGCCATAAAGGGATGCTATAAAACTGTGAGGAGCTATCATAATGAAACATGAAGCCAAATGAACAGTGGCTGAAAGTCACTGAATCTTTATACTATTTCCAGGCTCCAGAAACAGCAGAAAGATTATATGTGCTAAATTTCTGACAAAAGATTTGCTGTACAATTGACAAACCTTACAAGTTTCCTTCAGAAAACATTTCTGTTGCATCATTGATTGACAACATTGACTAATTTTTTGATTTGAAGTTCAAATGAACCTGACATTGAAATTAAAGGTTTGTAGTCTAGGGAAATTTACACCAACATACCTACACCAAAGCAGCTTACTGAGGTAAATCTCTTTGATGCAAGTTCGATCTTATACCAGTGCAGCACATGTACATTGCAGGTTTATATCACCCAGCAACCATAGCTTCTGCCTCTCCAGAATGTGTGGTACAGATATTGACAGGAGAGTGTTCTCCCATCAGGTTAGCATGTTTTCACCAGACTTGCTAAATCAACACTGCTGCATCAAGCTGAGTAGTGGGGATGATTTAGCTGTTAGCATAGACATGGTCTTAGGTGCCTAACTTTGGAGTTAAAATGCCAAAGTACCTTTGTAGTTCTGGGCCACAGTACTCAGTGGTTTTACAGAATCTAAAAACAAAGGCTCACCCATTTTACCAAGCACAGCAAACTGATAATTTAGCTAGGGGAGAAGCATATCTCATCGTATAAAACTGGTATGTTCTAATATGTTCAGCATCAGCCTCACTTTGTTCCTATTGAAGCCACTGGTAGAATACTCATTGACATCAGAGGGAGCAGAGTTAAGCTAATGCTCTTGAAAAGTTCACTTGCCAAATGTTTTTGAATATCAAATTTGTAATGTGAATTGGTAATGGAATTAGAATGCATTTTCCTAAGTATAAGAAGAATGTTTTAATGATTAAGTTGTATATTGTAATATAAAAATTACTTGACAGTTGTCTGCTAATAGTACTAAGAATGGGATGTTTTTGTCAGAACATAGAAATTCCAATTAAGGATTAACTAACTTAAAACTCATTTACTTACTGATATTAAATAACACTGTAGGCTCTGACTTGACTTAGATGTTTTTCTAATGACCCAGTACAAACCTTATGGCACTTTTTTTTTCTTTTAGCTTGCCACCTGGTATACAAAATTAAATCACCGCATCTGCAGACCTTAAAAATCCAGCTAGGCTACTTATGTCCAACTGATGGGGAGAGTTCTGCAAATCTGGGGGTATCCGCGGGCATCCACATCTGCAGCTGTGAATGTGGATATCCTTGGCTCATTTTTTGTGGATATGGATGTGGATTAAAATTTTGTATGTAGACCCCTGCGGATTTGCAGGTATCTGGGTATCTGCAAATTGCAGTTTATATCTCTGGGTATCTGCAAATTTGCTTGGATGCAGATATCTGCTACTCACTTGGGTTATCTGCCCGGGGCCCTACTGATGGGCAAGGAAGTTACTGGAGGTAATTATGCTTCTTGATGTTACTGGAGGCAATTATGCTTCTTAATTATGCTTCGCTATGTTTACTGTGCATCATATGCAATGCCTTTATGTGTAATATCAGTCCTTCCAGCAACCAAGCTGTGGGGAGTGTAGGGCAAGGACTCAACTTACCTAGGGCACAGATTAGTTCTGGTGTGTGCCAGCAGCAAAGTTTGCTGCAAAACAAGATTTCCACTACCTCTCCTACAACAAAAGTGAGTGGCACTGGCAAAAACAAGGACTTGTTAGAGCAGCTGGAATACTAATCTGGCACATCATCTTAGGCATCCTCTTTTGGTAGAGCCCTCAGAAAAGATTCCATCTACAACAGAAACTCCAGCAAAAAGCACACACACTACCAGCACCTCCCTTTCCACAGATGGATACCCCTTTGATGGAGAAGATAAAGGGATAGAGAGGTGTTTGCACCTCTCTAAATCTGAAGCAGTGAATCTGATTTGCGAAGTTTGAGTCCAGACCAAAAAAGACTGCAGAAACTGTTTAGAGCTAATATAGAGACCCAGCAGAGGAAGACATTGGGCATGTACAATGGGGTATATTGATCCAGCAAAATTCAGAAATTATGGAGGTACTTAATCCTGAGTACCATTTCCCTGCACTTTATCTAGTAACTTTTTACTAGGGATGTTAAAAAGCACATAATTTGTTAATTGTGTAGTCAACAAAAATTTTGTCGACTACATGATTAATCGATAAGGGTTAGCACTGCAAGCACTGCTTATGCTGGGTCTGGCAACTACACCCTCTGCGGCTCTGCACTAATAGTATTATAGGAGATGGAGAGCAGGCAACTCGGCTCCATCCTGGCTCCTTCCAGGTCCCGGGAGCTACCGTTGCTGCAGCTCTGCATGAAAAGTAATTTAGGTGCCAGTGGGCAGGCAGCCTGGCTTAGTCCCAGTTTGCATCAGGTCCCAGGAGCTACTCTCAGTGCAGCTCTGCAATAATACTTTTCTTGCAGAGCCACAGTGGGAGTAGTTCCTGAGACCCAACGTGAGCTGGGACTAAGCTGGGCTGACTGTCCCCCAGCTCCTAAATGATGTTTTATACAGAGCTGCTGTGGGGGTTGCTCCCAGGACCCAATACGAGATGGGACTGAGCTGGGCTGCCTGCTGGCCGGCTCCTAAATTACTTTTCATGCAAAGCCGCAGTAGGAGTAGCTCCCAGGACATAGTGCAAGCTGGGACTGAGCTAGGTTGCTGGTCAGCCCTCTAAAAAATTTACTGGCAGAGCCGCAGGGAAGGGGGAGATGCATGTAGTTGGTAACATTAATTGATAATCATTCACTTATTGGTTAATCGCTTAACCTGCTATACTATTGCACCCTTAATTTTTATATCTATATAGACTGTTGTATTTGAAACTATAGGATCTATTTTCCTATAACTAACTTTAGCAGTAATGCAAACTATTCAGGCATCTGCAGGACAGATTGCAATTATTATTCATAGCTGAGTAGGAGGATTTCATTTTTATTGGTCAATCTGACTTCAATCAAATAGGTAGATATTATACTCTGAGTTCTTGCAATAGCAAATACTGATATCATTTGCCTTAGAAATAAAAGCAGTGTGGTGTTAATGTGTTTAAATCCAAACAATCAAATTTGGCCTGATGTAGCCCTCCTAATGTCAAGATTCTTTATATTTTGAAAATATTCTTTCTTAAAAAGAAAGGCAAACTTGCGCTTGTGATTGACAGTCCTGGAGAGCAAGTTCTGCAGTTAACCACGGAGCAGGTACAGCATATGCAGTGGCAGTGCATGCTTCCCGTACATGCACCTTGCTAGGGTTTCTTAATTATGACACAGAGAGAGAGGATACACATCCAGGATGAAACCATAGTTCAGTCTCCACGTTCATTCCATATTTGGTCCCCCTGCTGAGATTGCTAGCCAATATTGTGCAAACACTTATGCACTTCCTTAATTTTACACACATGACGAGTCCCATTGAAGTCAACAAATGAAAAGGAAAATATGTCTTTGAGCCAATGGCATTATTCGTGCAAAAAGTTAATTGCACATATAAGTGCTTGCAGGAGTGAAACCCCGAAGAACAATGACTATGGTTTGGGTGGGTTTTTTTATGAAGATATTGATCTATTAGGAACTGGGCTGGGATCAATAACTCACCTTTGTCAGGCCAATAATCAATCATCAGTTATTAACTGTTAGTTTCTAATGGATTGAGCAGGATTTGAAATGACAAAATGTCATTTGAACTCTCCACACCACAGTTTTTCTATCTGTAAAATGGAGATGACAATACCCCTTTGCAAAGTGTTTTGAGGACTGCGGATGAAAAGTGCTATAGGTATTTGTTTATTATATTTTTAATGCTAAAGGTCTTAAAATAATAATTTTATTTTGTCTCAAGAAATGTGTGCGTTGGTCTGATTCAAAGAGCTTCCTCCCTTGTATGAACTGATATATTCTATTTATTATCATCTGTGATCAAAAATGTTTTCAAATCCTCATGTGCTAGCCTCTAAGTGAAGACACAGCATATTTTTGAGCCCTTCATTCCTGATGGTCCAGTAAATGAGCCTCCATTCTGCTCCTTGGAGAATACATAATATTATAAAAGTATAATTTAATAAGATTAGCAGATTTTGTTTCACCAGACTCCCAGACTAATTGAGCACTAAGACTAATTATGTTCTGGCCCCCTTGGGTATAGGACAGTCTCCAGAGCATATTTTAGAACACAGGTGTAGGAGCATGTGTGATTTATCTCTCCTCCATCCTTCCCTTCTTAGATCAGCTATTCTATCTTTAAATGCTGATGGATTGCCAGCTCTCAAGTTCAGCCTGTGATAAATTCTGTGTGGAGAATCATATGACAGGGCAGCAGATGCACAAGAACAAAGGGTGGTTTGTTAGATCTACTTGGTTCTATCAGTGTGGATACTTTCTTTTAATGGGAGCAATTTAGGCATAGAGCAATTGGAAGTTTCACAGATAATTTATGTTTATTCAACAAATTCATGAGAGTCTAAGAGCAATAAACAACAACAAACAGTTTAAACTCACAGTTCAGAAGCAAGTGTATTCTTTAACTCACAGCGTTAGACTTTGCTCTCTATTTATGATCATTGCAGCTATGGATACATGAAAGTTGGTGCCAAGTAAAATTGTGAATAAAATTAACAATAGCAGATTTTCAGGCAGCAAAGTAGCGCATAGAAGAAACTAGGCTAATTCCCAAAACTTATTTGCTTTACAGAACTAGGCCTTGCTGCTTCCTTCAGGTAAAACAGGTTTTTAAGCACAAATATGTGGAGTTACCTTATGCCTAGTGTATCTTCTTACTCACCCTGAAATGTTGCCTCTGTAGCAATGACTTTTATCTCTTTCTTCTTCAATCTCCTGTACCAGGGGCAGCCGAACTTACTGACCCTCAGAGGAACAGACAATAATCTTCAGATGTTTGATAGCTGGGGCACACCTGTCAAACCTTGGGGCTTTTGCCCCAATCCTGCTGAAGCCTAGAGCCCAAACAGGTATGATCTGTGGGTCTGAAGCCCCAAGACCTCTCTCCCCGCTGGGCAGAATTTCCTACTCCACCAACTTGCTGCAAGGTAGTAGTCCTGAGATTCCCCAGAATCCAGTAAGTGGAGAATGAAGGGCAATGTCAGGGAGGGGGCAGTCCAAAAATTGTACTTTAATTGCAGCAGGGCTGCATGGTGCTCACAAGCCATGGTTTGGCCACCATTGACCCTGGGTAGAGTAATGCAAATAAAAGGTGAGATAGAATTAGAGGACCAATCCAAGTGTCAGTGTCCAGACTAGCATCAAGGCTATAGAAGAGTACACTACTGAATACAAGGTCCTGCCCAGAAGTTGTTAAGTTCATAAAATCAAAATTTCATTATAGTTGGTCTGTCTAGAGTAGGAAAATTGTGGGGAATTCTAGGATACAACACCATAAGCTAACACTATTCTAAATGGTGTGAAAATGTTTAAATTGGATGTCAAGTGATGTTTCAAATGACATTAGGTAAGGGTAAGGTTTGTCTACACTGAGCAGCAGAGCCAACCATATGGGCAAATTAGCTGGTCACCTGGCGTGTCAGGCTTACAGGGCATCAAATTAGATGGAAGGGAATTTTTTTCTCTATTTAAAAATATATTGATATGTTATCTCTTATTAACAAAAGTATCAAATGTTGTACTGCCATTCTTATAAACAAAAGTATCAAATATTACCCTGTCAGAGGTTGTTATATTATTTATTTCACATTGTGGAGCATAGCTGTGTATGTAAATACAGTTAGCATGTGTCACAGCATAGCTTCAAAAGACAGATGCCTGGGTTTGTTGACCAGGGGGCGAGGGCTGGCAGTTCAGGCATTCTCAGTAGCCCAGTGTTGGCCATTCATATAGTTGAGTCAGTGTTGCTTGCCACTTAGTGAAGGATGGTCAGCAACCCACAACAACTTTTCTGCCATGTTACAAGCTGTGATCCTGAAGACACTGTGCCCATGAAGAATTTGTTTTGTGTTGGACTTGAAAAAAATCGGTAAGAGGTTTTAACAAGATTGTAAAAGAAGAATCACAAGTACTTGTAAGATTAAGGTTACATATTAATTTTAGACTGTTAGTGTTAAAGTAATAGTAAAGCCTTGATTTTTGAATATTTGACTGCTAATTTAACAAATAGCATTTAACATACACATGTCTTTCCATTCTAGCTGCAAAGAACTTATTGCCAAATTTGGAAATGGAAAAGCATGAAAAGCAAAGTTCTAAATATTGACACAAATCAATCACCCAGCGCAAAAGGGTTACAACAAACTTCATTTAGCTTCCCCAAAATCAGTTCCTTTGGAAAAAGCCAGTTGCAACTCGAAGTGCAACTCTTTACAGTGCTGACCAGAAACACTGTGTACAACTTGAAATGGGGCTAAAACTTTCAAGTGTCAGCTACTGGGTGCTTTATCCTATGGAGCATAATTGTGTTAGGATTGATGAAAAGTAGGAAAAATCAATACAATTTGTATTTTAGTTTTACATTGGTCTTTCCGAATGTCAAGTAAATAAAGGTAAATTTTCATTCTAAAATTCTCATTTTTCTCTATATTGAATGTGTGTGTGTGGGAGGAGGAGGGGGAATGTCAGTCATAGTTCACCCAGGGCACCAAAAGCCCTTGGCCAATCCTGTAAGCAGCACTGCATGCTAGAGGGATTTGATTTCTAAACCACAGTGTGTCATGTACTAACTGGCCACAAAGACCCTGCTGGTGCAAACTGAAAGGGAATCTTTAGTCTGCTCCAGCATGGTCTGTATGGGCTGCTTAGCATTGACATGGTGGTGTGTTTTAGATATCAGATTGATGCTCCATGTAGACAAATCTAACTTAAGTTTTAAAAGCACCTTTTCTCCCATTTTAAGTGGAACCAATGATGTTTGTTTTCAAAGATGCTTTGTCTTTTAATGTAGAGAGCATGAAGAAGCACAATGAAGAAGGAAAGAGGGATTTCTGATAAGAAGAAAGAGAGAGACAGTGATGGAGGATATAAAGAAAAGTGAAGAAGGGGGAATATATGGGTATGTCTACACAGAGGTGCTATTTTAGGATAACATCCATTATCCTGAAATAACTTTTTGCACATCTTACCAGCAAGCCTGTTATTTCGAAATACATTTGATATAATGGAATTGTTATTCCAATGTCCCGTAAACCTCGTTGCATGAGGATTAAGGGACTTGTCAGAATAGCACTCTATTTCAAAATTAGCGCTGTTTAGACAGCTCCAAATTTTGAAATAGGCCATCTCTAAATAAGCTATGCAATTTGCATAGCTTATTTTGAGCTACATGCTACTGTGTAGGAGTACCCCAAGAAACAGTATACATTATGGCTAAGTCTTCACTGCGAGTTCTTCCAGCAGAAAATATGCTAATGAGGGACTCATTAGCATAAGTCGCAACATCATTAGCATATTTTCTGCTGTTTCTTTTTGCTCAAGGGGTTTTTGCGCAAAAATAAGCAGTGTGGATGGGGTTTTTTTGCGCAAAACCCCCATTTTATGCAAGATCCTTATGCCTCCCTATCCACACCACTTCTTTTTGCACAAAAACCCCTTGTGCAAAAAGAAATGGCAGAAAATATGCTAATGATGTTATGACTTATGCTAATGAGTCCCTCATTAGCATATTTTCTGCTGGAAGAACTCGCAGTGAAGACAAACCCTATGTGGCTGGCTGTTTGAAATATTATGTTTGGTTCTCCTTTTTCTATATTGTGATTTTGAGAAGATATCTGTGTAGTTATTTTAGAGGAAGATTTTTTTTTACATTTGTTTAGCAATGATATGGAATAATTATCCTAGCCAACTTTGTCATTTTAAATTAAATACCTTCTGTATTGATATTCTGCATTAAAATTCAATCTACACTGTATTTCCCTGTAACACAACAGACCCTTAAGGTAAATGAGAAATTAACATGTTAAAAGGACTGATGCAAAAATTATGATTTGATTTATTTTTCTGCCTTGTCATAAGTGTGCTCATTCCTAAAAAAATGGAAATACTGTTTATTGCTTTGTTCAATATCTAAAGTTATTATCCATAGCTTTAACACATATGTTTCAGTCCACGGATTGTTGGCAAACTGATCACCATTGCAATTGTTTTATATACGGGCTATTTGCAATTCATTTGTTTTGTGTGATTGGTCACCTGAAGGAGATATTACTGTTACTGCTTCCTGCAAGATGACTTACAAACTCATCAATGCAAGATGGTCACAAAAACTTCAGATTTCAATACATTTTAATGGGTTTTCAGGATACGCTTTTTCAAACAACTTGGGGTTGTGGGTTTTTTTGGCCAACAAATGTTCTCTCATCCGCACAGAAAGGGGTTTGGACCATTGAATGAATTTATGACTTTGTACTGTCTTTTTTGTTTAGTTTCAGTAATTGCTAATCATTGTTCAAGACTGGCATTAGTTGGTTGATGGATAATTTTGGCGGCAGCTGTCAGTGGCATTGAATTAAACACCATTCTGCCTTGAGAGCTCAAATACACTGATAACACTGTCTTGTATGAATATTTTAACTCAACTTTAGCCTGCACTGTAGACATACTCTTACTGTTACAATTGGCATAAACTAATCTAGGTTCAAAGCAACCCTGCCACAAATCACAAGCTATATAAAGACTACAGCACTAACCTATTCTACTCATTAGGGGATGAACGCATATCTGAGAAACGTTAGTAAGCCATTCAATTGGTAGTACTGTTTGATTATCCATTTGATTAATTGCTGGTCTCAATCTTTTATCAGTCATTTGATTTTTCAACCTGTCAGTTTCTTGACTGATTGTGACCTCAACTTGAGTATTGATTTTTTTGTGTGTTTTAGGGAATTATAGTAAATCCATATTTGTTTCTTTACTTTCTCAATAAAATATATAAAGTACTTCGAACTGGTTCCCTCATCAAATGGTGATGAGGTTCAAACAACCTTAAAGTGAAAGGACTTTACATTATAATGTAACAAGCCTTTTAGCCTAGACCCTGAAATAAACCTCTCTTTTTAAGACTAAATACACACTCTCTAAAGAGATATCAAGCATGCAGAAATGAGAAGCCAATTTGTAGACAGCTCTTCTGTGGAAAATAGTAGCATACTTTTTTGCTCTATTTAGACACTTCCTTTTTAGATCCTAGTTTTGGGAACTTCCCAGAGACTTCTTGTGAAAGGGTATCATGCAGCTCCTCAGCGGGTGTACATTGTCAGAGCTTCACTGAAGCCAATGGATCTATGATAATTTACAAGTGCTGAAGACCTGCTCCTGAATTTTCTGTTTTCTCTTTAACTTCTCATACACTGATAAATATTTTCCCTTATTTAGTCTAAATTGAACTAGTCCATTTGACTACAACTGGAGAAATTATTAGCTGATATTCTTGGTGTGGAAGGAGTTGTGGCCTTAAGAGAGATGAAGAAAACTGAAGGTGGCTGTATAAAGGACTGAAAACCTGACACCTGCTACAAAACTCTAACAGGACTGGGTTGCTATTGTGGACAAAAGACAAGCTAGACAACCTATTGCAGACACTGTAACAATATCATTCATCATGATCTTTTAATGTATTGGATTATTTTTTCATATAATTAAATTTTAAGAATAAGGTCTAATTGGTAACCAGTTACTTTTAATTAGACATACACACAAAGCCCTTTGATTCCAGGAGCGGGTGAGGGTTGTTTAAAATTGTCTGGGAATTGATTAATATTTTATTAGAAAAATAAATAGGTAAAATCAGTACAAAAATTAACTTCACAGTTTTTGGGGTACATACCAGGGTTAATATTGGAGAAAGGACAAAAGAAAAGCAACAAAGAAAAAAGGATGGATGTTGAGAGTAAAAGCAGTTTAATGCTGTATTTTATTTAATGAACTATACATTAACACAACGCATGCATATATGAATATTTTCCTTGACACTGTCTTTTTAATACATGTATCTGACAAAGTGGGTCTTTGCCCATGAAAGCTTATGCTCTAATACATCTGTTAGTCTATAAGGTGCTACAGGACTCCTGATCGCTTTTGCAGATCCAGACTAACACGGCTACCCCTCTGATACTTGTCTTTTTAATAGATATCTTGCATTTACACTTGAACTTATTTTTAAGAGAGATAAAGTGAAATCACTAAAAACTGAATAATAGCTTATATAAAATCCAGCAATCTTTTATTAAAAGTGGAAAAAAAAGTGTTGTGTATATATATTCAGTATTATAACTTCTTAATTCTACTGATTGGCTGTTCACCTTTCTGCATTCTAAATAGGGGGTCTCTTATTTTGTTCATAGTGTAGTCTAATGCAGTTCAAATTACCAGGAAAGTTTGATTCGGTGAACTTATTTCTCTGTTGTTGAAGTCATGTTATTTCTCTGGTTTAAACAGTGGTGTTGGAACAATTCTTGGAATGAGCTGAGCGGCACCCCCCAGCTCTGTCCATGTGCCTCACTTACTACTCCTTAGAGCTTGGACTGGCAGCTGGGACCCCACATGTAAGGTCAGCGGCAGAGCCCCTGACCCTGTCAGCCAAGTGGCACCCTGGTGCAGAGCCGCTGGCTGAGTGGAGCCTTGAATGTGGGGCCAGTGACTTAGCTGGCAGTCTAGCAGTGATCCACAGCAGGAGAAGTGTCTCCCTGGACTCCAACTGTGGATCCCTGCAAGCAAGTGAAGAGATGGTTCAGGCTCAGCATATTGTGAAAATTTGATGAGCGGAGACACAAACTGAGACTTTGGTGAACTACATCTAAGCTTTTGGGCTCTCTCAGATTCTTCTCGTGTTTTGTGTGGACTAAATTGTTCATAATTTTTCTTTTAGTTTTCTCTTTCTGTTTGTTGTAACTGTGAAGACAATCAAACGTGTAGATGGTATCATGAGCTTTCGTGGGCACAACCCACTTCTTCAGATGACAGGAGAGTAGAACACTCCGGTCATCTGAAGAAGTGGGTTGTGCTCACGAAAGCTCATGATCCCATTTACATGTTTTGTTAGTCTTTAAGGTGCTTCTAGACTATTTGTTGTTCTTTAAGTTTTTCCTGTTACAGACTAACTCGGCTACCCCTCTGAAGTGTGTGAAGACAATGTCTGTGGATTATAAAATAGTGATGGTATGTTATAAAAATTAGATTATTCATTTCTTCATAAGATTTTATAAAGCTATTTAATTACATTCATTTCTTTAGGGACTTGAATGTAAGGAGACTGACACTGTACAAACCTTGCTGAAATTCCTTAGACTGAACTCTGGGTTTCCATCTACTTCCTATAGGAGTTTGGGGTTTTGCTTAGACACTGGAGAAGGATAGTGAAGTCTACTCTCCCGTGCCACCCCTCCTCCCCAGGTTACACATGTGGCTAGAATCATCCTATTTCCTTAATCCATACAGGTCACCTGTTGATATTCTCAAAAAACATGACTGACGAGATGTTTGTCCCGCACTGGCCCTTTAAAGATTAAAACCCAGCCCTGGGCGAGGGCTGGGGCTGTGGAGACCACAGGTGAGACAGATACAGCCAATTAGGACCCAGCTGGGGTTGTAAAAATAAGGTCTCCTGGAGGAAAGGAGAAAATATATCCTTGCTCTAGCTGGGGAGCAGAAGGGACCTGGCTGCCTGGCAAGCTAGAGGCTTTCTGAGACCAAGCAGTGCTGGGGAAAGGCAGGTAAGAGTTGGGGGGCTCTGGCCTGACCTCACTCCCAGATTTCAGGGCTTGAGGTAAGGCCTGAGTGTACTAAAGTTGCAGGGAAAAAGCCAGGGTAGGCAAAGGCAGAAGGTCCACACCCCTTGCCAATGTTTAATGGCCATTTCAGATTGCAGTTTGCCCCTGAAGTAAGGGGCTAGATGATGACTGGCAGTGGGTCACTGAGGTAAGGTGTGTTCCCTGGGAGGATAGGACTCCAGAATGTAGGGGCACTGATGTAGGACAGTCTGAAGAGGAAAGGGCACTGTGGCCAGGAAGGGGGTGCTCCAACTGGAGGCTCCTGGGGGGTGAGTACTCATCTTGTGGCAATGGCCCTCCTTATCATCCACATTGTGTTGAGAAACTTGTAACATTGCATAGCTGATACCCAAAATGTAAACAGTGGGTTATCAATTAAGTAAATCATCCAGGAGCTATCTTTGCTGCTTGAGTCATTAATCTTAATGTAGCAGAATCCCTGTCTGATGTATTAATCAACATAAAATAACTAATTGATTTATTGTCATTAATATTGTCATGCTGTCTGGAGTAGTTCACGGTTGAAAATACCAACCTTACAGCAGACAGTTAAGAAGCAGAACACGAACTCCAAACTCTTTGAGTCTTATACTTAGATTTCACTAACCAATTAATAAGTGTAAACTTTTCAGGCACTATATATCCTTAACACAGAAAATAAATTCCTAAGGTGGCTGCCTGGGAGTCTATCTTGATGTCATCTAGGCAAGCCTGAATCTGTGATAGATGATCATGTTACACCGAAGATGACAAAATATTCAAGTTACTACCAGTCTCAAAAGATCAATCACTTACCCCAGGTCAGTATCCACCTTAGATCTTGTATCAATGGCAATGCTTGTGGACAACCATATAGTAAACAAACTAAGGATTTATTAACTCATTTCTCTTATTTATAAGATTAAAACTGCCAAACACATAAATGAGTTCTAGTCTTAAATTTCAGATGAAGATAAAGCTGCTGAAATATGCCAGCTCTATAAATCCTTAAACTAACCCAGATTAACCCTGGGGAACTATTGTTTATGTTTAGGAATCTTTGTCCCATATCATATACCATAAGAAACCTGAGTTCTCCCTAACTCCCTTTTTCCAATGTTCAAGATGGGCACAAACCCTCATCAGGGCTATAGTGGAAATAATCAACAGTGTCTCTGTTTCACAATGGCCCATCTGGATTTAATGTTGCCCGATGGACAGGTGATAACACAGCGGTGGACATTATTTTTGGCTTGAGAGCCAAACCTTTTATTTTTTTTATTTTTTTATTTTTATTTTTTTTATTTTATTTATTTTTAACCTGGGTATGAAAATTGTATGGACGTTCATAAAGGCAGATGTTACTAAGGTGAGAGCTGGGAGACTCTTTGGGTGTCATGTAAGGGGGTCTCAATAAGGTATGTTACCAATCTAGAGGGGAGGGGTTTGGCATGGGGGGGAGGGCTTTAGAGGGATGAAGCAGCCAAGCAGTGAAGGTAACTCTGTGTAAGGCTTACCTGGTAAGCTCCTGAGGAGCTTCCTGCCCTCTGAGGCTATGTCTGTACTGGTGGGTTCTTGTGCAAGAGCTATGCTCTTTTGTAACAGGTGTAAGCTCTCTTGTGCTAGAGCTCTTGCCCAAGAGGGCAGTGAGGACATGCTTCAGGGGTTTCTTGCACAAGAAAGCCATATGGCTAAAATGGCCTTCAGGGGTTTCTTGCACAAGAGAGCATCCACACTACCATGGATGCTCTTGTGCAAAAGCACAGCTCACACATGGCAGTGTGGACATGTTCTTGCACAATACTTCTTGTGCAAAAAGCTGCTAGTATAGCCATAGCCTGAGAAAGCTGCTTAGCTGCAGTGCTGCAGACAACATGAAGATTGCCCAGGTGCTGGGTAAGCTGAGACTGTGGGGGAGGGAAGTCTGTGAGGTAATACCTCTTATTGGCCCAACTTCTAATGAGAGTGAAATGCTTTTGAGTTCAGAGAGCTCTTCAAGTTTGCATTGCGAAGTTGCTATCTGCAAAGAAAGGGCTACAATCTTTTTTTCTTGTGGAAAGCTTTACATTCATTAAAAACAGTAGCACATAATAACAATTATGCTACGATTTATGTACGTACACTCTTCTTCTGTTCTTTGCAATTTAAGGCAGTGTAATGTAACCATATCTGATTACAAGAAACAAAGTATTTTTTAAGGCTGTATAGTACCATATTTAAAAAAAATCAGAGGGGTAGCCGTGTTAATCTGTAACTTTAAAAACAAGGAGTAATCCTATGGTGCCTTACAGACTAACCAAAATATGATTCTATATATTTTGCATTTTGGTTAGTCCGTAAGTCTCCATAGGGTTACTCATTGTTTTTAAAGTTACAGATTAAGGTAACTTTAAAAGGTGCCACAGGACTACTAGTTTTTAAAGCACCATATTTGTTGAACACCACAAAGTAACTTCTATGCCATTGAAGATGGAGAGATGCTTCCAGTGTTTCTCTTCTTTTTAATGGCATTTTCTTAGGTTGAAAAATCTGTCTCCCATTCTAATTGCTGCCCGCAGGTGGGAGCATACAATGAGCAAAGGAGAATAAATGAGGCAAATGTTACTGTACCTCACTAGGACTTAACAAGCAACTTTATGGTAGGCACTCCTTTGAAACAGTGTAATACGGTAAGTACATTTGCATACTTATGGCATATTTAAAGTATTTCCCCATATTAAGCTTGATATGGGGGAAAGTGCTTTTTATTAAATGTCTTATGCTAGTACCAAAAAACTGTAATCAGGATTCAGTCACCATAGTACTCTGGGCTATACAGATACTATAGACAAGGTCCCTGTCCTGAAGAGCTTATAGTGAAAAAGAAAATCATAGAGTAAGTAATGACATGCCAAGTTAAGGCATGATTTAGAAATCTAGGTTTTACACTTAGAATAAACATAATGGGTTTTTTGTTTGCTGGCAATTATACATGTATGTATCAACACTTAATGAACAGCTCTCATTTTGATTAATATAAGACATTTGCATGCCAAGGTAACATCAGAAGATGGAAACATTTAATTTCTATTTGGGTTCTCATTACATGCTTGCACACACATATTAAATATATATAATGCAATTATTTTTGTTGCCAAAATAGCACCATTAAGTCTATGCACAGAAATGGATTTAAAGTTCTTCAGAAGAAAAGATGTATGGCTTTGTTCTTTTCTTATTCCTTTTTGATGATGGTGTAAGTAACACTAGGATTAATTTAACATAAACTAGGATAAAATCAAGCTTATTGCTTTTTCAAGTATTTGACTAAAAGTTAATAGACACATCATGAGGACTCATAACCTGTGGGATTTAAAAAAACAAGAATGACTAACTGCTATAGGAATTATTAGATTCATTAAAACATGCATGAAGATAATCTTGCTCATTACCCTTTAGACTCTCTATTTTTACAGAGCTATGACCTAATGGAAATGTCAGTGCCTTTTGGAAGCAGTTACTTTTCCTATTGGCTCCTTGCATATAGCATGGCAAAACAATCGAACAAAAGTACTAAAAAAAAAAAAAAAAAACCTCCAACAAATATTCATGCAAACATTTGTTTGGGAGTCTGGCAAGTATTGTGAACTAGTTTAGGAAATTCCCTAGAAATTGCCTAGCAGATAACAATAACTTGAGGAAAACTATGCAACAAGATGAGATGGATTGGAGGGTTCAAAGCACTGAAGTGGCTAAAAATGGAATTATGAAAAAGTGAAAGCAATGAAATATATTCTGAAGGATTAGCACTGCATCAAATGGTTAAAAGAAATCTGTAAGGCCAGGTTTATACTATGGGGGAAGGTAGGCTTATGGTATGCAATTCCAGTTACATAAATAAAGTTGCTGGAGTTGACGTACCTTAAGCTGAATTTTGGTGCTGTCCCCACAGTGGAACATCAATGAGAGACATGCTCCCATCATCTTCTCTTACTACTTGTTACAGTGAGGAATACTGGCACTGATGAGGGGCCCTTAGTGTTTGAGTTAGTGGGTCTTTACTAGTCCCACTAAATCAAGCACCCGAAGATCAACTTCTGCAGCATTGATTTCCTGCAAACCCAGACTTGGCTTAGAGAACTAAACTGGGAAAAATAAGAACATTTAGCCATATACACACATCCTGGAAATTCCAAAAGATGGACTTTTGAAATTCCATCTTGTGACATCATACTGTCACCCACCTCGGTCATCAGCACAGCTGGAACTACTAGTTGAACCACTAGTCCAGCACCTCCGGGACCTGACCAATGTTCCCTCTAAGGTGTGCACCTGCATGGCCATGCCCAAAAAATTCTAAGCCCACCCTCCTCCTTCACACAGCTGCGCAGCAGCATTCACCTTCCTGCTGAATCTGGAAGGTAAGTGGTGTGGCTGCTCCCACGGCTGAGGCCACGTGGTGGGCAGACCAGGGGGCTGCTACTTTGGTGGGTGGGGCTGTTGGGCGATGCTGTTTCAGCTACCACTGAGGTTTGCGGCCATGTGGCAGGCCAGTAGGTGTATGCCATTCGGGTTTGGTGCTGCAGGCAGGTGGACAGGTGTCCTCTGTCGGGTTTTGGGGCTGCAGGCAGATGGGTGTCCTCTGTCGGGTTTTGGGGCTGCGGGCAGCTGGGTGTCCTCTGCCAAGGTTTTGGGCTGCAGGTGGGCAGGTACCCTCCCTTGGGATTTGGGGCTGCGGGCTGCCACCAGGATTTGCAGCCACGTGGCAGGTAGGTGTCTGCCATTAGGTTTGTAGCCATGTGGCAGGCAGATATCTGCCACTGGGGTTTGGGGCTGTGAGAGGGCAAGTGGGCTGGCTGTTGGACGGCTGTTTCGGCTGCCACCAGGGTTTAAGGCTACGTGATGGGCCAGCGGGTGTCTGCCGCCAGAGTTTGCAGTCATGTGGCAGGAAGGTTGCTGTTGCCAGGATTTGGGGCTGTGGGAGGGCAGGTTGCTGAGGCAGCGGGAGGGTTGCTGCCCGGGGTTTGAGGCAGTAGATGTCAGGCAGGCACTGCTCTGGGGTCAGGGCTGTGTGGCTCAAACTGGGGCGTAGGAGGGGGTAGAAATCAGCATTTCTTCAATCTTGATTTAGACAGATTCTGCTCTCACACTGCAATAAATCAACAATAGTGATAAAACAGGTATCCAAATACATATTTACACTTTTTTAAAAGAACAGATGAACACAAAATAACATTTTGGGAGTTGTTTTACTTCA
>CM057846.1:189829271-189861606 GCA_030068395.1 Apalone spinifera
GCAGATGATTTTCCGCAAAAACTGGCCAGTCTAGACGCAGCCTAAATGTATACATTGGAAATGGAATCACTCTATTTTGAACTGTCCTTGAACACTAAAATGTAGGGTTTTTACAGCTGTTGGTGGTATGCTTAATGTACTTCATATTAGACGTCACTCTCCCATAGTTTACTGAAATAAAAGAATCTTTAAAAATGGAAGGAAAAGAGATTTGCTGTAGTAATCATAAGAAGTGGAATATGGAAAATCTAAACATTCTTCAATATTGTACAAAATAAAGCCATCTAAAATATATGTATTACTCTTCACTTTAAAAGGAGTGTTAGGGTGAAGGTAAAGGTTGTCTAATTTTGAACCAGAAACGAGAAGCTGCTAATAGTAACAATAAGGCTACATCTACACGACAAGGTTTATGCGCAAAAACAGCTGAAACCGGCAGAGCGTCCACAAGCGCGTTTTTGTGCAAGTAAATCGGCAGAACAGAGGGCTTTTGCCGGCAGAGTTATTCTTCTCTCACAAGGAATACCATAAAATCTCGAGTATAATGTGCACGTATGTATAGTGTACACCCTGAGTTTAGACTCTTAAATCATGAAAAAAACGAACTCCTATGTATAATGCACACCCATTATACAGGAGAATGGGAGGGAAGGAACGGGAAGGAAACTTGCCCAGCTGCCCGCGCGCCGAGCTCGCGCCTGCCGGGGACCCCCACCCCCACCCAGCTCGTGCCTGCCAAGGGTGAGTTTAAAACTTAAAAAAAAAAAAACCCTCCTATGGATAATGTGCACCCCGACTTTGACACTAAAAAAAAGTGCGATTATACTCAAGATTTTACAGTAACTCCTTTTTGTGCTACAGCTCTTGTGCAAAAAAGCAGGTGTGGACACTCTGGAGGAGTTTTTGCCCAAGAAACCCCATCAGCAAAAGCACAGATGCTCTGATGGCCATTCACAGAATGGCCATAAGAGCTTTCTTGCATAAGAGTGTCCATGCAGTATGAACGCTCTCTTGTGCAAAAGCACATCGTTTTTGTGATGTGTTTTGAGGTCTGGACGTGCTTTTACGCAAGAAGTTTTTGCAGAAGATCTCTTCCACAACAGGCTTTTTGTGCAAAAACCCTGAAGTGTAGATGAAGCCTAGCAGTGCAGGTGAGAGGAATGCTGTGCAACTCTTCCTTTGTATTCTTCTTTGAAACATTATTCATCTGAAGTTATTACTTGCTTGGTGCTCTCTGTGAAACTACTTACAATGAAATTTTTACTACTAAATGCAACTAAAACTGTTGTCAAATGCATTCTTCATCTCCCAGTACTGGTACAAACATTATTTACCAGCTTACCTTAAACTTCTAGTGTTCATAAATTACACATTAATAGTACCCATTTCTGGTTGCTCTTCCCAATACAACCCAGAAGACACATTCCACTATCATCTATAGATATAGTGAGTAAAAAGTCCTATTTTTACATTAGTGTAACTTTGAGTCTGCATGTTCCTTTGGAAGACCCAATGAATTAACTGTAGATGCACACTGATAATAAATAGTTCTCTCTAGATGGTGATTTATCTGGCTAGGATACTGTAGTAGTGTCTTTAACTATACACTAAAGACATTTGCATGAATTGGCCCAATGATGGCTCAGGAATGTGTGATTCTGTTGTCAGCGTGTTCACACAGGGTTCTGAAAAGCTGTAGTTTTCAGGCTGTTGCAGCTCAGCTGTCTGTCAGCAGGCTTGGCTATGTCTACACTAGCAATGACAAACGTATGTCCTTCAGAGGTATTACTCCTCACCTCCCAAGACACAAGTTTTGCAATGGCAAGTAACAGTGTCATCAGTACGTGGTGTGCAGGAACACTCTCCTGGTAACAATGTGAATACCGTTCGTTGGGGGTGGAAGTATTTTGTTAGCAAAAGAGCTGATAAATAGCAGCTTCACTAGCCAACTTTTAGTGGCATGCATGTGCTGCCACCGACTCCAGGAGCTAGTGCCCTGCCCGATCTGTCGGAAGAGGAGTGGGGCAAAAAGGACAGTTTCTTTAAGACACAGGTTGCAGCTACACTGCACCTATATCTCAAAATAGCTTTTTTCTAAATTTGGTGCTGTGTAGCCAGTGCCAAATTTCGAAATAGAGCGCTATTCCAAAACATCCCTTAATCCTCATGGAACGAGGTTTACAGGGATGTCGGAATGGCACTCACGTTATTTCAAAACATATTTTGAAATAATGGGCGTACTGTCAAGATGCTTAAGATGCTATATTGGGATACCAGGAGTATCCCAAAATAGCACCACAGTATAGACATATCCTCCATTATTCTAAAGCCTGTAGAACACCTTGCAAGTCAATTTTATAAAAATCTGACATTTTAAAAATTATTTTTGTTTGGATTCAGAAAAACAACACAAAATTAAACAAGTTAGTTCCAAGCCATTCAATTTTTTAAAATCAAAACAGTTCTTATTTTCACACTTACAGAATAATTTATGTCAAGTAAACTTTAGAATACAGTAAAATCGCAAGTATAATGCGCACCTATGTATACGGTGCACCCTGACTTTAGAATCTTAGCATAATGAAAAAAACTGAACTTCTATGTACAATGCACACCCCATTGTACAGGAGAACGGGAGGAAACCTGTTTCTGAAGTCCAGAATTTCTTGGTCTCTGTCCGGGTGCTGTGGGTCGGCAAGACGGCCTTCCCCGCTGTGCCAGGAGCCAACCCACCAGCACCAAGCCCAGCCTCACCCACTTCCCAGAGGTGGCCCCAGGCTGCAGGGGAGAAGGAGGGAAGGACATGCCGCTCCTACCTGCAAGCTTGCCCAGGAAACGTGCGCTCAGTGGACAGCTGCCTGCGGGCTGCGCTGAGCTCTCACCTGCCGCAGGGACCCCCAGGGACCTCCAGGCACAGCCTGAAGGAGCACCAGGCAGGCAGCAAGCCAGGGTGCTGTAGCCTGGCGGCACTGCTGGCTCCTCGCCTGGTCCAGGAGCCTGGTGGGTCGGCGGCCCCCGTGCTGCGCAGCAGCGGGAAAGTTTCTGTGCAGAGGGGAGGGAGAGTTTAAAACTTTAAAAAATTGCTCCTATGTATAATGCACACCCTGTCTTTGAGCCTAAAAAAATGGGGGGGAAAAATGTGCATTATACTAACGATTTTACAGTAGTTATTTTTCATAGTGAATGGATGTTCCAATGAGCTTGAAATAATTATTTACATGATTTTTCAATTCTTTTCCCAAATGAAATTTCATCATTCAGTATGTTCCCACAACATTTTAGTTTTAGTTAAATGACACCTTTTGACTGAATTTTGAGGGAACACTTTTTTTCTATCAGCCTCTCTCTAGTTGGATTCTTCTTTCCCATTACCTTCTAATCCATAATTATCCCAAACCTGTTTCTTCCCTATTTTTGTGTCCACTCTTTCTCCCTCATCCCTATAGTCCCAGTTCTATTCTCCTTGCTCTGCTTGTACCTGCTGAGATGGGGGTTTCAGATCTCAGTGAATCAGGCCTGATTACATATGGTATCTATGAATCTCTCCAATGTATATTTGATGTGTCTCAAACATTGCAATACAACTGTTCCACTATAACAGCAGGAAGCTGAGACAGGAGGTTGCTTACATTGATTAGAAAGCGCTGAAAGTAAAAATGATAGATTCAGGCCATAGTCTTGAAAGATGTAGACATGGCTTGTTCCAAAAACCAATCTAAGAGTCCTGCTGGGAACATGGTAGTTCTTAACAGTTGTTTATTGTATATTTTATAATTGCATCCCTGCTGCTTGATTTAACCAGAAGAAATGCAGAGAACACAGTAAATTGGACACCCAAGTTACACTGAGCTTTCTTTTCATTTTTTTTCTTAAAAGCCTCTAGCTCCTGGTGCTTAGATGTTTGAAATCATTTGCTATGCAAGTGATTGCATTTTAAAGAGGATAAGGGTGGGAGGAAGGCATTTTGCCCTGGGTTTTAAGGGGGGAATTAACATTTCATACTTCTCCATAAAAACAAAATGCACAACAGGGAAAACTAGTATCTAACTAATGAAAAAGAATATCTAGTGGTAGTTATGAATAAACCAATAGATTTTTCCAGTGTGTATACTAGCAAAGCAGTAGACTTAAATGAAAGCTGGTGATGCTCATTAGTGTCTGCTATGACACCTAATCAAATTCATTAATACATAAGCAAAGATTTCAACTGCAGAAGACAGACATACACTTTCATCTTTGGTGGGATGAACTGGAAGGGGGAGAAAAAGCACAATGAAGATAGAATGATATCGCAGAAATGCCTCTTGAAAAATTAACACTTGGCTATTTTAAAAATTTTAACTCAGTCTTTTGGTTCCTTGCTTGGTAAATGTGGATATGATATTGCCAGATCTAAAATAAAATCTATCCCCCACTTTCTGTACTGGGATTATCTGACCTAAATCTTTAAACCAACTATCCACTTATGGCTATGCTTTCTAGTATCCTTCCGTCCAGCACAAGATCTGTTAAGTGAATTTGTGGCAGGATGGCAATGTAAATTTATTTACCTCTTTAAAAATATTTGTCAGATTCCATCAACTGTTTAAAATGTATTTCTTTGTGATAACCACATTTCAGATATTTACAGATGAAATAACGTTAAAATGTTAATGTACTTTCCATTGTTTATGCTGTTCCCATGTGTACTGTCATTTATTTGACCTGGACAAAGGCAGTGTAATCAGTTTCACTTTAAATTTCATTACACTTTTTTAAATACTTTGGAGCAGGTGGAATCCTCTAATGCACTAATGCCAAACTCTCAGAAAGGACTTTGAAAAGTCTGAGACCCCAAACTTAGGAGATGTAACAGGCTAGGAACCCCCCAAAGTGTCCTTCAGAGTTGTCCTACAGACATGATCACACAGTCAAGGGTACTCCAGTAGTAACGGATGCACTCTCCCATTGTCTAGATAAGGTCCTTGTTGAAATGTGAGACAGGGCTCACCAGTACCTTTTCTTAGTTCCCAGCTCTCTGTTGGTCAGTCTCAGGAGCGATAAGAAGCTACCACCTGTGAAAGCCTGGGGAAGAGCCCTTGTCTCAGGTTTGGAGTATTAATGACTGCCCCTGTCAAGTAGTGCAGTACGTTGCAGCAGCAGAAAGGCACTGGAACAATGTTGTCTGAAGCCTGTTGCTCAGTGTTGTTAGTGATGTCAATGGGATTTCAGAAGGATGGGGACCCAGCCCTTCCCTCTCCACCATACCCAATTCCCATCCCGGGTCCCCAGGGGAGAGAGGCAAGGGGTGGCTTAGTCCCTACTGGCTGCCACTCCAGTTCTGCCTCCTCAGTGCACCTTCTTACTTTTCCCATCTTCCCTTCAGAGTGGGTCATGACCCCAACCTTTTGCTTACATTTTTCAGGGCTTCAGTTGTAAAGGTTGGGGGGGGGGAAGGAGGGGAAGCAATGCCCAGCTGAGCCTCTGAGTCCAGATTGTCCCCCTGTACCCTTTGTCCAGAGGAAAGGGGAATCCTCTCAGTCTTGCTCACAATCCTTTGCTTTTAGATTGCTCTGCTTCAACAGCTGCAACCAGTCTCGCTCCTCTACTCTCCCCATTATTGGACTGCCAGAACTCTCTTCCAAACAGGCTCCTGATAGAGAACATCACTGGCAGCTGCTGGAAATTGGGGCCTTCTTGGCCCAATACTGTTCCTCCACTTCTTAGGGTTGCTATGTATTCAGAGTCTGGTCAGTGGTGCAGCAGGCTAAAACAGGATCCCTGCCTGCTATGGCTCTGCCCAGCTCCCAGAAGCAGTGGTATGTCCCTCTTCCCGCTCTGGTTCCTGGTGTAGGACCAGCCAGAGGGCTCTGCACACTGATCCCACCCCAAGTGCTGGTTCTGCATCTCCCATTGGCTGGGAATTGTGGCCAGTTGGAGCTGCAATGGTGGTGGCTGCAGACAGGACAGCACACAGAACCACGTGGCCATGCCTCTGTGTAGAAGCCAGAAGGGATACATGCTGCTGGGAATTGCTTGAGGTAAATGTCTCATGGAGCCTGAGCGCGCCCCCCCCCCCCACACACACACAAACATCATGCTCCAACTCCCTGCCCCAGCCCTAATCTCTCTTCTGCCTTCTGAATCCTTTGATCCCAGCTCGAAGCACCTTTCTACACCCCAAAGCCCCCCAGCCCCTCCACAATCTGCACTCCCAGCCCAAGCCCTCACATCACCCCTCAGCCTGGAGTCTCCTCCTGCACTGTGAACCTCTCATTTCTGGCCTCATTGTAGAGTCCTCATCCCTAGCCAGAGCCCTCCCTCCCTCTCACACCCCAACCTCCTGAGCCAGCCTAGTGAAAATGAACAAATGAGTACGGGTGGGGAGAGCAAGTGACAGAGGAGTGGGGAATGGAGTGACTGAGGGATGGGGCCTTAGAGTAGGGTGGGTGACAAAGGGTGTTTGGTTTTGTTCAAATAGGAAGTTGGCAACTCTACCACAACTTGTTCCTTAGTGCGGTGTCTTTTCCGCTGTATTGTGATATGTGCTCTTTCCCACGCATATACAAAAGTCTCCCATAGGGATCTCCAGGTCATTATTTGAACAGCAAGATCCAGACATGAGCTCCTTCCTCTGGTAAAATAAGCCACTCGGAATGTAAAATTACACTGTCTTGCCCAAAAATGAGAATAGACTATTTCCACTATACTTCCTGTGGTACTAACAACTGCCCATGTGTTACGTGCATGAAGACTACAACTTTAATAAAGGGGTATACTGTGTAAGAGATAATATTAAAGGGGAATGACCATTTTATTACATCCATGATCCATCCACTTACTAATGTCATTAATTATGAATCCTGTTTTGCAATTTGTAAATCTTTCCTCTGAAAGGTTAAAAATGTGTTTTATCGCCTGATGATTTTCCTCGGCATTATGAAACAATGGCAGCTGTTCCACATTCAAGATTGCAACTGAGTGTCTAGCATAAGATAAATTGTAATTTCTTCATAATGCCCCACTAAAATACACCACCACAAAAGGGACGCGAGCCTCCAAATTGGCAGGCTAGATCTATGGTTAAGGTAGAAATTTTCTATCAAACTTAAAGTGAATCAAGAAAGGAGTTCATGATTCATGAATGACAACACCTTAAAATAGATCTATGCCCCATAGTCCAAGGATTATAATTCCTTTTTTAATAATTTGTAGCAAAACATAGAAACACCTGACAAGAGTAAAGTAACTAAGTCTGGCTAATATCTAATTCAAAAGACTGAACTTTGGTTAACTTTAGCTTAGAAATAGTGTAAGGTCTATGGCTTTTCAGCTCTGGGCTACTTTTGGCTCAAGAGTTCCAAAGACAGAGCAGGAAGAGGCAAAAGATGGCTGGGGAGTTAGTTCTTCCTGGAGTCAAGTGAGCAAAATGGAAGAATGCCCGCTAGGTTTGTTACTACCAGTCTGCCCTCCCTGTAGCTCACTTCAGGCCCGCGAGAAGGGAACCCCAGTCCTGCACATCTAGTAAGGACTTTCTGCAAGGAATGAGAATTGTGTGGCACTGAGGCACCACATCAATTGCATCTTCCTTCTCCACCATCTCCTATTGCTCCCTGAGATCCTTGCACAAGACTCCCAAAGAATGATTCCTTACCAAGTCTCCCTGGTGCACTTTGGGCTCCATAAGGATCTTCATCCCCCTACTGAGCTGAAACTCACATGGCAGGGCTGAAAAGTTTAAATAAATCTAAAAGGATCAGAAGAAGCAAAGGCTTTATCAAGACTAGGAAGTGATTAGGGGTTCAGCCAGGAGGATGTGGGAGGAAGATTCTTCACCCAAGCAGAATTTGAGTCAGTACCTTGCTTGAAAAGTGCAACCTTGATTCTGAATTTCCTGGCTTCTGCTCTGTCATGCTTCTTTTGTGCTGCTTCTAACTAGCTTTGATAAAAGGCAAGTGTCTGCAACCTTACATCACCTTGACAAAATTTGTGTGTGTGTGTAATTTTATATGTGCCATGAATTCCTTAGTTGGATTTCCTCCTGGTAGAGCATAATCTTTCAAAGGAATATCAGTTTCCCTTTGGCCAGACACATCTCTTAATTAAGATTCAAAAATCTGTGCTTGCGCCATCCATGATTAGAATGCCCAATTGAGGAATCATTACTATACTGTTAGGGGACAAATCCTGAGATGCATTATACATTTGTGGAAGGACAAAAGCATCCTAAAAGCTATAGATCTGTTGTGAGTGTGGACAAACATATCAGTGGCCCTCTCCATGGAGCCTCTAAATAGTTCTCTGCACTCCAGGGATTTCTATAGCTGGCAATATGGTGTACTCTCACTTTTTTTGTTTTTGTATTCTGCTACACACATGATTTCTCAATATAGGTACTATGTTAGCATTAAGTATTGGTCAGTATTCACTAAATAACAGCATAGACACACAATAGGCTTGAATCCCACACTGAGGGGATATCTGCATTTGGACCTGAGATGTGATTTCCTCCACCTCGAGGAGACATATTTGTCTTAGCTCTCACTAAGGGTGCATCTACACAGCACCCTAAACTTGAAATAAGATACGCAGTTTGCGCTACACAAATTGTGTATCTTATTTCAAATCTATTTCAAAATAGCTTATTTTGGAATTTGGCACATCAACACAAATTTTTGAAAAAAACAAATTTCAAAATAACATGCTATTTTGAGCCATCCCATATGCCTCATGCAACAAGGTTTACTGCGATGGCGAAATAGCATGCCCGTTATTTCGAAAAATAGTTTGAAATAATGGGCAGCTTGTGTAGACGCAGGGTAGCTGTTTCAGGATACCAGAGGTGTGCAGTGTAGACATACCCTAAGTTAGTGTGCTAAAAAAAGAATGGAGCCAATGTGGCTAATTGCCCCAAGTATATATCTAATGTCTCAGATGGGCATTGCATTAATGGTGGCAAGTCACTCCTGCTGCCATGGCTACATTCTAGAGTGAGCATGTTTCCTTGAATGGGGAATTACATCTTTGCCTCCCAGTGTAGATATACCCTCAGGCCTCTTCATACTGCTCTGGCAGCATTAAGTAGAGCTATGTCAAAAATGGATTTTTGGTTCACTGGCACTTCTAAAAATACATCTGTTCGGGTTTGGGTCAAACAAAACATTTTGTTTAACTCAAAATATTTCATTTTGATTTTGAATACTTTTAATGTTTAAATTGAAGAAAACTTTATCAGACAGTTGTTTAAAATACAATGTTCTTAACAAAAGGTCTATCCCGCCTCCCAATTTTTTATTTTTTTTTCTATCACAGCAATTTGGTGCAATGTATACAAACTTATAAACTTCCTTGGTGTCATCATATGTGGTGGGCTCTTTTCTTAAAAAGTATGTATGAATGAAAAATTTGACCCAATTCTAGCGTTAAGGAACTATGACCTCAGCATAGGCCCAACATGGTGAGAGCAGTGTAAAGAGATCTTAGTACAAGCTATAATCAGGACCAATATACTAATAGCTTTGTTTAGGACACATTTTACTCTAGGGCTACGTCTACATTGTAGGCTTCTTGCGCAAAAACTGTTTTGCACAAGAGTCCTTATGCAAAAGGTCTTGCGCAAGAGCACATCCACACTGCCATGTGCTTTTGTGCAAGAGCGTCCATGGCAGTATGGATGCTCTCTTGTGCAAGAAACCCCTGTTGCCCTTCCACACTGCCTTCTTGCGCAAGAGGGCTTATTCCTTGTGAGGAGAGGAATAACTCTTGCACAAGAAGCCCTCTGTTCAGACGCTCTACTGTAAATGTACATGTGCAAGAACGTGCGTGCAGTGTAGACACTCCACAAGTTTTTTCACAAGAACAGCCGTTCTTGAGCAAAAAGCCTGCAGTGTAGACGTAGCATAGTAGCTTCAGAAATGTATAGTGCACAAGACAGAGGAGAACTGGACAGCAGCATTTTATTCACATCAAAAAGTTCAGAGGGCAATTAGTCCCAGGGTTAAATTAATGTGCAATGATTAAGTTTTGAAGTAATGGGAGTAGTTTGTCAATGGTTTAAATCCTTAATTTTATCCCTGCTTTTCTAGGTATGCATAGAATCCTAGGGCTGGAAGAGACTTCAGTAGGTCATCGAGTCCAGCCTCCTGCCCAAAGCAGGATCAATCCTAACTAAATCATCCCAGCCAGAGCTCTGTCAAGTCTGGACTTAAAAATCCTCTAGGGATGGAGATTCCGCCAACTACTTAGATAACCCATTCCAGTGCTTCACCACCCTCCTAGTGAAATAGTTTTTCCTAATATCCGACCTACACCTTCCCCACTGTAACTTGAGACTGTTGTTCCTTGTTCTGCCATCTGTCACTACTGAGAACAGCCTCTCTCCATCTTCTTTGGAACTTCCCTTCAGGAAATTGAAGGCTGCTATCAAATCAATTCTCTTCTGCAGACTAAATAAACCCAAATCCCTCATCCTCTCCGCATAGGTCATGTGCTCCAGCCTCCTAATCATTTTGGTTGACCTCGGCTGGACCCTCTCCAGTGTGTCCACATCCTTTCTATAGCGGGGAGCCCAGAACTGGGCGCAATACTCCAGCTGTGGCCTTACCAGTGCTGAAAAAAAGGGGAATAATAACTTCTCTAGGTCTGTTGGAAATGCTTCTCCTAATATGCCATTAGCCTTCTTGGCTACAAGGGCCCACTGTTGACTCATATCCAGCTTCTTGTCCGCTGTCATCCCCAGGTCCTTTTCTGCTGAACTGCTACTTAGCCAGTTGGTCCCCAGCCTGTAACAATGTTTAGGATTCTTCCTTCCCAAGTGCAGGACTCTGTACTTGTCCTTGTTGAACTTGAATCAGATTTCTTTTGGCCCAATCTCCACTCTGGACCCTATCCCTACCCTCCAATGTATGTATCTACCTCTCCCCCTAGCTTAGTGCCATCAGCAAACTGGCTGAGGGTGCAATTCATCCCCTCATCTAGGTCATTAATAAAGATGTTGAACAAAACCAGCCCTAGAACCGATCCTTGGGGCACTCCACTAGAAACCAACTGCCAACTTGACATCGAGCCATTGATCACTACCTGCTGGGCCCGACAATCTAGCCAGCTTTCTATCTACCTTACAGTCCATTTATCCAGTCCATACTTCCTTAACTTGCTGGCAAGAATATTGTGGGAGACTGTATCAAAACCTTTGCTAAAGTCAAGGTACTGGGTTCATCCAGCCCTTTTTATTTCCAAGGCAGAGATTTGGGGCCAGATTCTTAGCTGAAATAAAATGACATACCAGTTGACTTCTGCTGAGGATCTGGCCATTGAGTCATAAATATTGTCTGCCTCGTCTTTGTTGTCTTTTCTCTCCTTTGTATCTTTAGCCAACTCTAAATAGTATTTTTGGTTCTGACATTTGTATATTACCGACTTCTTCTTTAGGATTAAATTAGAGTCTGATAGCTAAGTTTAATATGGCAGTCTGCTTCCTCTCCTAATAAAATGTAGAACATTGTTTTCAGTTATTGTTCTGCACAATCAATAAAACTATCTTGTTAAAACAGTAATCTATCTTATGTATTGTACTGATAGTTATCAAAGATGCCTCAGCTATACTTAAAACAAACAAACAAACAAAAAAGACCAACCCAAATACTATTAAAGGATATGTACTAATATTAAGACCATCTGTTTATGCTGCTTCTGATATAGTAGATTTATCTATGACTAATGGCAGAAATAAGATAGCTCCTAAAATTACACTCTAAGCACCCATTATTTCTATTTGTTAATAGAAACGGTAATGAAATGACACAATGCAGTTATCTGAGCAATGGTAGTTTATGGCATTTATTATTGTATTCCAGCTTTGTACTATATTTTGCTTTCAAGAGGAAAACTAAGATTTCCAGTGTTCCATTATCTTAGACTTGAATTTTATCTGTATATGATCTGATATTTTGTATTGCATGTATCTCACACACTTTTTAGCTTCCATTTTTATGAAGCCTTACTTCCACTGCCAGGGAATAAAAGAATTGCTGAGCAGCTGCATTCACAATTAACAGCAGCTCCAGTGCTGCATTTAGCACAGACGCTAAAATGAGAAGGGAAGAGCAAGCGCTGCATTGCTTTCAGCCACAAAAGAACCACAGGTATGTCCATACCACTTACTCTGAAGTACACGGGAGTTGCTTGCACCCACTTGAAGGCAGAATTTTACCCAGAATGCTCAGGGGCACAGTAAATTCAATTTTGTTTTTAAGTGGCAGGAGATCAAAAGAAAGGAAACATATACTAAATGGTTAATAATCAGTATATATTTCTACGTGACTTTCTCTTGTACATGAACTAAGCCCGCCACAAATTTACATCTGCTTCTCGGAGCAGGCAGTCCCATGATGTAGAAATTTGAAATGCTTTCATTTGTAGGCATTGTAAAAGTATGAAATGTGCTCCAAAGCATCTAATACAAAATTGAATGTTATGGGCAATAAAATCTTACCAGATTATTTGTATGAATATTTTGCAATTTTCTTAGAACTATGAACATATGACAGTAAAGATACCCCATTCCAGTTGTACAAAGAGATGAGCCTGTCATTTCTATATGGCAAGTACTTTACATGCCCTAAACCCAGACTGGGACAATGATAGCAGATGCTTTAAACCCAGACTAGGAGGATGGTGCGAACTGGGGAAATCAGAGAGGCAAATTATATTGACAATCCTGGAAGAGAGCAGATGGAAGAAACATTTCCTAGCCCCAGTGGGTTCAGAAATGCTGACGTGGAAGTCCACTCCCTGGCAGATAGTACATAGTCTTTTGGGTTTAAAAGACCTGCATCTGTCCTCAAACCCAGATTGCACTCTATATGAAAAATTCTTTGATGGATAACTCAGCTTTGACATCTAGGGAAAATGATTTTTTTTTTTTTTTTTTTACTTCAACCTATCCCCTTGCATCTCAGGTCTAAACTGTGGTTTCTATCAATTCTCAGCTATTTATCTTCCCATAGCAGTTTACACATACAGAAATGTTAGTGCAGTACAATACCTTACTTGGCCAAGAATGTATTCTAAATCTTGAAATAATAATCCAGGTGCATTCTATTATTATGTGTCATACAGGATCTAGTATGCCCACTAGTCTAGTAAATCAGTAACTACTGATGGAAGAAGGATAATAACGGAGGCTACAGACTGAGGGGAAAAACACCTTATGATGCACTTAGCTAATTATGAAATGCTGACCATAGCAGTAGGGATTCATGACTCATGTGGCAATCAGTGTACAGTCCAAAGCATAAGATTTGATTATCCCATCTTGGCTTGCATAGCTAGAAATCTAACTAGTGATAAAATTATCCAGCTCTTTTTGAATCCAGCTAATGTAGCTGAATATAGACCTAATTTAAGTAGACACCATTGTACAGAGTAGGTAATGTGAATATGTAATTTAATACAGGTAAGTGCAGAAATGGGCTGTTGGTTTAATGAGACACCATCATTTCTTGTTACCACAGAGATTCAAAAAGATGAATGCTTATTTCTGTATGGCTCAATTATTCTCCCTATCCTCCCTCATAGTAAATGGCATTCTAACTACTGAATCTGACTCATCTGATGATAAACAAGTGCTAGTTTCTTGTCCAGTCACATATGGTATGTGAAAACTTGCCTTCTAATTATATCTTTTCTAAACCTATTTTCAAAATCCCAGGCTTCTGTTTACAAGAGCTGCTCAAAAGGATAAGTCTCTGCCTTGAGCAGAAGGTTCTAAATCACCTCTGTCTCTTCTCTCAAGCAGATCAAAAAGAAAACTTAGTGATAAGGAAAAACAAATCCTGGCTGTATAATAAATGGTGTCTTTTACAATAATTAGGAGATAAATGGCAAGTGGTACCCAGTGATACATTAATGTGTTTTGTTTTCAAGTCATAAAATGGCCAAATGTCATTACATAATGAGGATATTCTTATTACCATGGAAAGAGGATATGCGAATTATAACCAGAATCCTGCAAACAGCTATACACATGCCCAAATTTTCATATGAGTAGCCCCACTGAATTCAGTAGTAGTCTGTGGGAAGGGAAGGGAATTACTCACATGCATCAAGTTAGGCAGATGTGTGACTGTCAGCAGGATCAGGGCCCATTTTTATTTCTAACATGGTTTTGGGCATTTGTTGCCAATTCTGTCTTTGAGAAGGTCGGCAAATCAGTCCTGGGCTGGTTTTGAGTGTGAAAGTGCAGTTAGAGAGAGTAGCCCACAGATGGAGATGGTGCTTTCTTTTGAAGTGAGTTTGTCATTTGCAGAATGAATAAGACTTTAGGTAACAATTAATGCATATTTTGTTGTATTATGTAAGAGTAAAAAGGATGTTAAAGATGTAGTGGTGGATGGTATGTGGGCTGTTTAACAAAATGAAAGTATAAAATGTATTGTTAAGGTATGGTAGCTATAGTTCTGTTAAGCCATTTTTTGTTTTCTCATTGAATTAATGTATTCCCGAGGACATTAATTAAAATTGGAATGAAAATATTTCAGTTTCAGATATAGAAAAAAGTGACCAAGAACACTGAATTTCAAAACCCTGTTCTGAAATAATATGCTTTGATTCTTATTCGGGGGCTGTGCCCCCTGCTCACTACGATCACCAACCCCCCTCTCGCTGGCTGCTTTTGTGGCCAGAGATCCTATTAATCTTGAACTAAGCCTGACTGTGTTCTTCATGACCCAAGTCACTCGTACCCTTCTTCGCTCCTGCCCCACCACACCCCTGAACAAGTGGCCCCTCTCTCCGAACGTTCTTGGGTCCATCCTGCCCACTTGCACCCTTCAGTCGCCAGCCAGTCTACACTCTCCCATTCTGCACCTTTCCTGCCAGGAAGGACTATGCTCTGGGGCTCGTGGGCCTCAGGTGTAAACAAAAATCAAATGTAATCAGTAAAATGGGGGTCCAACTCCAAACTAATCTTCTTTGTTCCAGGTGCTCCTGGACACCTGGCTTGCTAGTTAGGGGCAGGGACTGGGTTACATGTGAATAGGGAGAGAATTTCCCGCTCTCCATGCCCAGTAACAGCCCATCTTTGCAGGGTGGCAGCACTCCTGATGTGCCCTTCCAGCTGGCAAGCAAGCTCATGCCACGGGGCTAGGACATGCTCCATACAGACAGGGCACAATGGAGAGACATGGAACCACTTGGGAGCCCCCAGTTTATATGCCCGTACCCTACTGAGAATCAAATTTAGGTCACATGGAAAGAGAGCCTGATGGGATAATCTGGGCCTCTAGTCCTTATCCCAGAGCTCCATGGCCCACAACCTACCCTCTCCTTCCATTCCTAACCCTCTGCCATTTTTACACTCATCCACCCTCCCTAACTCCTCCCCCGCCCTTCACTGCCTATGCCTACCCCCCACCTTCTTCCTCCATTCCTATACCCCCATCCTTCTCTAACCTCCCTTCTGACCCTCACTGCCCAGCCCCCTGCCTCCATTCCTATATCCCCCTCACCTCCACCATCCCCCCTTACTGCATTGCCCATTCCCACATACTGCCTATCCCCCTTCCTCCTTCTCTGCACACACCTGCCCCCTCCCACGAATTCATCGAGTTGCACACCCCTCCTTCCCAGAAGCACCACGGGGCTGGGCAGCCCATCCCTGGCCACTGCAGCAGGAGCCCCACCCCACCCCCAGCCCAGCCTTTCCTCGTGGGCCTATTGCAGTTTATGTAATGCTGTGTGAACAGCCTCTGGGACAACCCCAAGGAGCCCGGAACGCAGAACAGATACTTCAGAGAGCCAGGGAAGCATCCAGGGTGCAGAGTAACTGTGCTGACCCCAAAGGACCAGGTGTGCAGTGTGGCCAAGACCTGCCCAGCTCACGGCGGGCCCAGGAGAGAGCAGCCCTAGGTCACATATGCCGGAGCCACTTGTTCAGCAGGAGACCTGTGGCGTGGCGTTTCTCCAGCACACCTGCTGAGTTTCTATCATGGCCCACACCAGGCAGGACAGGCCTGGCCAGGTCCTTTCTCCATTCCCAGCATGAGTGGGCCACGACCTAGGCCTCGCACCTGCCAAAACAGCACCCTAGGCTGGGGGACAGGCCGCCCAAAAGGCCATGGCCAGAGCTGAGCAGGTAGGAGCCTTGGGAAGCGGAATCTGCCCAGGCCAGACTGCCAGGTAGCTTTCTGGGTACCTGGACAGTGTCCAGAGCAGGGAGCCTGTGCAAGGGCTGAACCCATTGACGCTGATGATGTGATGACATTATTCTCTCGTCTGGCAGGAATTTTTTTTATATATAGGAGCAGAAGTTTATGAATTAATTATAAAAATATTAAAGAAAGATAGCAATGTGAGCAGCATATAAGAATATTATCCCAATACAGGTTATTCTTTCCTCAATGCACTTTATATATGCACTTTTACTGCAGAAAGGGATTTAGGGGTCATAGAGGACCATAAGCTAAATATGAGTCGTCAGTGTGACAATGTTGCAAATAAAGCAAACATGATTCTGGATGCATTAACAGGTATGTTGTGAACAAGATATGAGCAGTCATTCTTCCGCTTTACTCTGCACTGATTAGGCCTCAGTTGAAGTATTGTGTCCAGTTCTGGGCACCACATTTCAAGAAAGATGTGGAGAAACTGGAGAAGGTCCAGAGAAGAACAACAAACATTATTAAAGGTCTAGAAAATATGAGCTATGATGCAAGGCTGAAGGAATTGGGCTTGTTTAGTTTGGAAAAGAGAAGACTGAGAGGGGATATGATAGCGATTTTCAGGTATCTAAAAGGGTGTTACCAGAGAAGTGGGGGGGAAGTGTTCACCTTGGCCTCTGAGGATAGGACAAGCAGCAAGGGGCTTAAACTGCAGCAAGGAAGGTTTAGGTTGGATATTAGGAAAAACTTTCTGTCAGGGTGGCTAAACACTGGAATAAATTGCCTAAGGAGGTTGTGGAATCTCCATCTCTGCAGATATTTAAGAGCAGGTAAGCCAGGCATCTCTCAGGCTATGTCTATACTGCAGCCTTCTTCCACAAAAGCTAATGCAAATGAAGCGCAGAGTAGAATATTGCCATACTTCATTTGCATAATTAATTAGCAGCCATTTTTGCACAAGAGGCTTTTGCGCAAAAAGGAGCTGTGTAGATGGCTCCTTCTTGCACAAAAAACCCCTCTTGCACAAAAGCTGTTCTTCCTGAAAAAATGAGGAAGAACAGCTCTTGCACAAGAGGAGGGTTTTGCTCAAAAAAGCCATCTACACAGCTCTTTTTTGTGCTAAAGCCTCTTGCGCAAAAATGGCTGCTAATTAATTATGCAAATGAAGCACAGCAATAGTCTACTCTGCGCTTCATTTGCATAAGCTTTTGCGAAAGAAGGCTGCAGTATAGACGTAGCATCAGGGATGATGTAGACCATGCTTGATCCTGCCATGAGGGCCAGGGACTGGTCTCTTCCGGTTTTAGTGTTCTATGATTCTATGATATCCATGATTCATGGTAGTTCCATTTCTCAAACTCCCCCATTAGTAAGCATTAACAATATTGCCTGCTGGGCCATTAAACACTTTTATGATTTTCTCCATCATAAAGTGATTCCTGTTTTTTTCACATTTTCATTTCATGCTAAGACTGTATCATTCAATTAAATCCCTTTAAATTGCACTATTAGTGTGACCAACTAAAGTTATCTCTAGTTCATTTAAATTATGATTTTAATTTCTCCATTCCATTACTCCTTATGAAACTGGAAATATGCATGGAAAACTAGAAGGAAAGGTTTGGCCTGTAAGGCTTTCTCTGCACAAAAATCCCTGGCTTGTGGCAAAGCCACGTTTCAACCCTTTTTAATTTAGTAATTTTGGCTTGAGAGGGGTTCTATGAAACTTTCTATTTTTTAAAAAATAAAATGGCTATAACAAATTGTTACATACAGTTATAGGAAACCTATCCATGGTTCATCAGCAAAGTTTAAACTTCTGAATCACAATACAGGTCGAACTTCTCTTGTCCATGACTTTCTGGACCGGCAACATTTGTGGTTGGCAGGACCGCAGTTATTGCTGGACCAGAGAGCCCCTGAACCAGAGGACTGGGTGGCCCCAGGGTTGACATAAGCAGCAGCTGCCATCTTTGGGGTAGTGAATCTGTGGCAGCTCTGGCAACCTTGGAGTATTGGAGCCACAGTGGCCCCAAGGAGTGAAGCTGTGGCAGTTCTGGCAGCCCTGGAGTAGCAGACCCACGGCAGCCCCAATGCCTGGAGCTCTGGTGGCTCTGAAGCCAGGAAGCCATGGCAGCCTAAAGATAATAGACTCCAGCAGCCCCGGGGAGTGGAGCCCTTGGCACCCCAGAGCTGCGTCAGTGTTGGTGCCTGAGAACCGCGCAGCCCCAGTGGTCCTGGGGCTGCAGAGCTGTGGCGGCCCTGGGACAGCAGAGTCCCAGTGGTCCCTGGGCACTGGAGCCATGGCAGCCCTGGGGTGGGTGGAGTCTGATGACCCCGGGACAGCAGAGTTGCATGGCAGGACTGGCCACCTAAGCTGGGAGCCGGCAGCCTGGGGGCCAGGGAGCTCCACTAAGTCTGCTGATGGACCCCAGGAGAGCCCAGAATCCCATCAGCAGAGGGATGGAATTGACTTCCCGTAGTCCAGCAAACTCCTTCATCCGGGACCAGTCAGGTCCTGAGGATACTGGACTAGGGAGGTCCAATCCTTCACCTTTTGAGCTTAATAAATGACTTACAGCAGCATTACTCTTAGAAGGCATGATTACACCGCAGACATAGATGAAGTCTTAGGGTCTGGTGGATTTGTTTTATTATTCTTGCAGGGCAGTCTGATTGAATAATTGAGATTTTTCTGGTGAAGACTTTACATTTTTTTAATAATCCGTGTTAAGTGAAATGAACTGACTGGATTAATTAAAAATAAAAAGCGGTTAGAATGAAAGTACACTAATGAACATAACCTTCCTCATGGCTTTAGAAATTTAACTGTTTTTGTGAAAGCTTCTTCTCCAATAACTTTTTTTTCAGAACATCTGCATGTTGTTTACTAATAAGCTATGATTAGGGCCCAACAACATTCTCAGCTCTGAAATACGTGTCATGAAGCATGATATCTGGTGTCCTACCATGACATCTGTTTTGGGGTTGTTTGGTTTTTTTGTGTATATTTTCACTCTATACTATGCAGATTTCATGTGGGAGATCAGCATTTCTTAAACGAAGGAGCCTGACCGAAATTGCAAAGGGATTGCAAAGTTATTTTAGGGAAGTTCTGGTTTTTCCATCTTTACTTTTGTGCCACCTTCACATCTGGGTGGTGGGAAGGTGACAGCTATTGGCCAGATGACCAGTTCTCCCAACAGCAACACAGAAGAAAGGGTGGCAATACCATAGTATGCCACTCTTATTTCTGTGCTGCTGCTTTCAGAGTTGGGTGGCTGTAAAGTAGAGATGTCATTCTTACGTCCTGCCAGCAGCCACTGCTTTCCAGCCACCCAGCTCTGAAGGCAGCACTGCCATCAGCAGCTGTGCAGAAGTGACTTCTCCACAATTCCTTTGTGGATCAGGACTCCTACAATTTCAATACAATGACATTTCAGATTTAAATAGCTAAAATTTACATTTACTTTCTTAAAAATCCTATGGCTATGAAATTGACTGTGAATTTGGTAGAAGCCTAACTATGCCCCAGTGCAAATTATAAAATTGTGGAGCTGAGTAAGAGTCTGAAAGGAAAATGAAGGAAACAGTATGCCAGCTACTAATTCAACAACACACTTCCCATTATACCATTTCAGCTCTTAACAGCACTCTATTAAAAAAAAAAGCTTTAAAAAAACCCTAATAAACAAACCTGATAATGAAAGTAGATGATCAAACAGTTTCTCCTGGTTGCTAAGATATAAAATTCTCACTCCCTACCTGGTGTACACAAGTGCAGCACATAAATAAGGCTACTAATTATATTATTGTTTTTCAATCGCAGGTTGAATATAAAGAATATATTTGCTAATGGTTAAAGTCCTGCTTCTGGCTCAGTATTGTTGTTAGTAGATATATAGCAACCACCACTAAAGGTGGTTCTTTAAATGTAACACAATGAATCTTTTAACAGGCAAAACATTCATCCATTCTTGGAAGCTAATAGGAGCTGAAGACTAGTGCCCAGAGGTTCCAAAATTTTGCATGGAAGCCTTATATTTTAAGGGAGAGTTGAATTCAGAATATGAGATTGAGATGTCTGTCCAAACTTCCTGTAACAATGACTACAATGAAATCTGATCACTGAACTGGGTTCTATAAGTAAATGGAATGTTATTTTGTCATAGCTATCTGGGCTTCACACTTTATATTGTCTGGATGAAATCTTGTGGTTTAGTGCCTGCTCTTGTTTATCTTAACGTAATTAAGACATGATCCTGCAAGGACTGGCTGCTACAATATGAGTAAGAATCTGCCCACACATGGCTGGTTGAACTAGCAGTAATAGAACCCTGGGATTTCCAGACGTAATGGGTTAAGTGAGATCCTGGTCTCTCTCCTTTGCCTGATGCAAAAGGTTTGGCCGTAGTGAAAACCTTCCAGTGCAATCACCACTGAAAATTTGGGTGACCAAAATTTCACGTTCTGGCTATCTCACAAACTCACACTGGTTGAAGTGTTCTTCATAGGCCATTCCTCTGTATTGGTGGGCTAGCTTTGAAGGGTGGGGAATGGAGGAGAGGCCCCAGTAAGCTGCCTGCTAGCTTCTTCCAGTTACAGGATGAGGTATCTTATGTCTCTGCAGCACGTGGGTTTTTTTGCTGCCAGTTTGGGACATCAGCATCTTATGAGATGACCTCGGGGTGTAACATACCTATTCCCATGGGCAGTTGGTGAAGGCAGGGCTGGGGGAGGCAAGCCCCCAGCTCCACCTCCAGCCCCACCCCTTCTTCTGAGACCCCCCCCTTCCTCATCCCCTCATGGAAAGGCAGGGCAGGGCAGCACACCACACATGCCCCCCCAATCATGGGGAGGGGAAGGAGAGCAGGCGGGCAAGTGCTCGCCCCAGCCTCCCCAACACTGGGGCATGGGGAAGGGAGGAGGGCGCATGGCGTGGCCCCAGCCTCCCCAGTCCTGGAGCACCAGGAGAGGAAGGAGGGTGCGTGGCAAGGCCCCAGTCCTAGAGCACTGGGAGGGCAGCAGGTGCTGGGGGCAGCAACACTCTGCCCCCCAGAAGTCCTACAGCAGGCATTCTGGGGACAGAATGTGGGCAGGGCTATGCCTGGCAGTTTGGAATGGCTTTCCTCTGCCTAGCATACCAGACACCCATGGCTAAACTCCCACCACCACCACCACCACCACCATACAATGCTGCATAGTTCTCCAAACCTTTGCACCACCAGTTGTTGTTTCTGCTAGGGTGAACTGGAACACATCACCAACAGTCTACTCCAGTGGTGAGCAACCTTTGGCCCATGGGCTGCCTGTGGCTCACTGGGGTTCCACCTATGATTGTGCATCCCCTCTCTTATCCCCTCCCTAGACCTTTCATGCACACTGCGGGACTGGAGCCCCACATTTCCTACCCCCATCTTCTCCCTCCCTGCACTTCTGGAGCACCATGAATCTGCTGATTCATGCCCCATCCCCACTCCTCCTCCTCCCCATTCCCAGAACTTGAATGCTGCAAATCAGCTGTTTGTGGCTGTTCAAGCTCTGGGAGGCAGGGAGTGAGTGGGGACAGCACATGAATCAGCAGATTCGTAGTGCTCCGAAAGTGCTGGCAGGGAGGGAGGGGGACAAGCAGATGACTGTGGTGCTCCAGTGCCCCAGTGCACGAGATGGGTATGGGGGATGAGGCCAGAGAAAGGGTGGGCAGGCTACAGGTGGAATCCTGTGGGCCGCAGGTTGCCCACCACTGGTCATTTGGCCCACTGAGTGGAAGGAGGACTGTTCATGCGACCCACTCACTAGTTCTGATTGCCCATCACTGGTCTACTCCCTACTACTTCTAGCCCCTCTCCTTTTAAAAAAAAATATTTTTACAAGATGTGTGGATGTCTGTTTTAGTGGTTCATTTCCTTTTTAAAAAGCTACAAAACACTTAGTTTAACTCCATCTTCAAAATCTCTCTCACAAGCTAAGTTCTTATATAGAAGTGCTATTGAGCTGGTGTTTTGTAAATTGCTTCAAGAAACTTACGTATAACGCTGTACCTTAGATAAGTAAATCCAGAATAAAGAATTCTTATGCTCTGCAGGTCTAGTAATATGAAACAAGGAAAAAGCCCTTCATTGAATAATTGACTGATTTTTTTCAGTCAGTTCCAAGAGAATTAAATGTAATCAGTAAAATCATCTTTCCAGAAAACAAAATTAGAATTGATTTGGAATAAAAATGGATTGTATTTGTAAAACAAGTAACAAGTGAGTCATAGCTTCTGGCTAAAGTTATGGGAAGCTCTACTTCTGTATTAGACTAATACAGCATCTATCTGTACCTATACCTTTCTTCCTAAATATGTGTAATTTTTTAATGCAACTTCCTTTTTGTCAGCAGAGTGAGCCATTTCTGCTTACTGTCTGTTAACATTTTTAAAAAATGTCAAAATACTGCTGATGTTTCCCACATAGAGTCTGGAGGGAAAGTTATAAATCCTTTATAATGAGATAAGGATCCCCTTAACTGAAAAAAAAACAACCGTAATGCAAGCTAAAAAACAGTTTATTTGGGAAACACAATCTAGCACAGGGGTGGGTAATATTACATTGGAGGTTCGCCAGGATTATCCCCTGCTTAGCTCCTGGTGGGCTGCCAGTGCTATATTTAACTGCACCTCCGCAGGTATGGGTGATTGCAGCTCCCGTTGGTTGCAGAGCACCATTCCCACCCAATAGAAGCTGCAGGAAGTGATGCAGATTGGAACATCGCTTTCCGCAGCTCCCATTGGCCAGGAATGGTGGATCCGCATCCAACAGGTGATCTGCACCCAACTGTAGGCACAGGTAAATATAGCAGTGGCGGTCTAACAAGAGCTAACCCTAGTGAACCAGATTTGGCCTGCAGGCTGTTATTTATCCTCCCCTAATCTAGCAAGTTGGGATCCTCTGAGATTGTCTCATTAGATCTTCCATGGGGGAGCAACCTAGCCTGTATAGTCATGCTCCCTGTCCCAAAGATGAAAATACTTCCTCTTTAGCAAGGCCCATGTTACAAATTTTCAGTTGTGCAAAATTCACCTCGTTTTTCCCCCCAGTATCCTCCCATTTCAAGGAAATCCCTGGCACACAGCCCTTCCCTCTTCTTATTTTTACCCTTCCCATGTTCTTTCTGAAGAATGGCTACTTTGCTGCTTTTGACGCTGACTGCTCTTGTAGCTGTCTTCTCATAGTAAAGTCTGACTCAGCTCATCCCAAGATGATTAACACTGCACTCCTGGGAATGACCTCAGCAGTGTTCTAGAATGAGAGAGACTTTGCTGGTTTGCTGTAACAGTCAGATGTGCCTTTAATATACAAGGACTGCCTTAACTCAAAGTTCATTTCAGAGATTAGACATGAGGGAAAAAAGGACCTTAAGGCTGAAAAAAAATCCCTCTCTTTGTCTCAAAAAACAAAAAATCGATTAAGGTAAGAGCAGCTGGGTGAAGTAGTTCTGCTCGAAATAATACAACTGGAAGATAGGGATGTGGGAGTGGAGGGCTTAGAGCAGTTCGCTGATGGTAGTGATTCATGCTGGACATCACCCTTAGTATGACTAGCACATACCTTTTAAAAAAATCCCAGTTCTCTGGCAAGACCAACCAGTCTGTCTCCAGAGCCACAGGAGTTCTAATCTGCAGAGATCTCCAGATTGACTGTACATGTTATTTGTTTACTTACATTTATTCTTAATATGCTTGTTTGGACCTTGGAGGTAATATCTCTGTTTGGTCAACTGATGTCCCATTTTAAGAATCTGAAAGACACGTGTTTCTATTCTAAAATTCTTTTTTGAACATAAAAATCCTCTGCAATTCCTTTAGTTTGTAAGAATTTGTGAAACTTTTAATGACATAATTTAGGATTATTTTTGGTATTTTGTGTCTGCGAGCAGGTTCGTGTCTTTTACAATAGTCTAAAACTTTCAAATGTAAATTCTTAGAGCTAATCACATATGTTTGAATTGAGGCTGTATTTTTAATATATTGTTTGTTTTTAATGTCTCAGAATTTTGCATTCTGGACAAGTTTACTCTCACTAAATTTTCATGTTCATTAGATTTTTGCTTTTACTTTCTATTGCCACATTCTAAGATATTTGTGCTATATTTTCTTCCTTTGCAAAGAATACAGATTTTTTTTTTTAGGGAACCAGTCCCAAAATTCTCTCTAAATACTATATCCAAGATTTGTAAATACTGTATACTTCAGGTTTCATTCTCTTTCCTAATATCTTAGCACAGTGAGCGCTGACATCGACTAAGTTATAAAACAAAATGATTAAATATCTATCTTCAATTTAGTGGAATGGAAACCCTGTGTTCATGTAGAAATCAAAGATTATACAAGAGGTGGGCAACAATTTTTGCAGGGGGACATACATCACTAATTTTGGTACATGGTTGAAGGCTGGCTTTTGGCCCTCAGGAAGGGGCAAGGCCCCCAGGTGGAAGGGGTGGGGCTATGTGTGTGTGTGTGTGAGAGAGAGAGAGACTTTGATACAGATTCAGTATGTGTGGCACAGAGATGGGAGAGTGTATGTGGCAGTGATTGTGTGTGTGGCACAGTGACAGTGTGGCATAGACTGGATTTGTGTGACAGTGACTCAGAGAGTGTGTGTGCCAGGTAAGTTTCTGAGAAGCCACGCTCTGTCTCTTTAAGGGAAATCTGTCCTGCTCTGTCATCTCCCCCCACTTCTGCACTCCTCCAAGTCACATGCTTCAGATTGGAGCAGCTCTGCTGACTGTGTGTCTCTATCTATGACCCCTGCTCTGCAGAGATGGGTACAGGGGCAGGGGAATACCCTGACTTCAGCATTTCACTCTCCCCTCTACCCCCATCCCTTTGCACAGCTAGCAGGAGAATCCTAGAAGCAGCCTAGCTGCAGGATGGAGCAAGGTGGGGGAGGGGCATCTTACTTCATGCTGCCGACTGCCCCGCTGTAAAAGAATGCACTTCTGCTAATCAGCTAAGCAGGCCAGATCTGCCCCCCGGGTCTGAGTTTGTCCACTCCTGCCCTACACTAATGGACTTTGATTTTTTTTTTGTTCAACTGCATTTTCAGTTTTTATTTCCTCCTCCCGATTGCCTCACACCCATCCCCAAACCTGAATCTTCAAGCTGGTATGTCACTATTAGATGCAGCTATGCTTAATGAACTGAGCAATTCTGTGAGATAATGAAACCCTTTAGGATTTAACCAGTTCTTTGCTCATAGATTTCTGTTGAGATGTTTGGAGGTAATGAAATCAATAATCCCATGAAAGGACAGCTGGTGACTAAACCTGTCAAATAGTGAACGTGATTGGATTGACTGGGAGAAGGATCTAGTCAGCAAACTTCCTTTGTTGAAAAGGAACCTTATTCAGAGAAATAAATGTCTAAATTATACCTTGCATAATTAGGAGACTTACAGATTTCAATAACTACTCTTAAGACATGGATATGACAGGAATTAACTGTAGGCTTTATTGTAGCAATATCATAAAGCCCAGATGTAGTTGGAACAGTTCTTGGCATAGCCATTTTTAAAAACGGTTTATTTAAACCAATTGGCCTTCTATTGATCCAAGGCATAATATGAAGAGAGGGGTTGTGCAGGTGTATTGTACTTGTGAGGAAAGGGTTGAGGCCTGGCCCTAGTCTTCTCTTGGAGATTTAAAGAATTAGTGGCAGTACTAGATTATTCAGGATTTTATGGTCAGGATGCCCTATATTAGAATATTTTGACAAGATGTCAGCTGTTTTGCAGTGGGGCAATTGGAGTTAAGTGAAAGTTTTTTGAATATAGCTACAGGAGGAAAAATGCAGCCACTGCAAACAGGCTGCTTGTATCCAGAAGATAGTGTCTTCTTTTGCAGATAGGCTAATTGTGTGTGAAGTCATGTGTTCACTAATTAGGTGTTCAATTACCCATTTTGCACAAACAGTGCTCATCTTCATATACACATGAAAAGTTCTGTGGACAACTAACTCATCCTCTGGTAACAAGCATCAAGCAGGGCCTATCTTAAAAGTATCTATCAATATTTCAAGGCTTCGGGAAAGCCTGAGAACCCAGACAATATCCCCTTATGAATAAGCATTGCAGAGTGCTATTTAACAATTAAAGTGTATATGTGGCAATATTAACATCACAAATAGTAAGACCCAATATAAATGTTAATTAGGAAAAATGACAACTCAGCAAGAAGAGTGATGGCATCATTAGTGCCATCAGAGGCTTTGTCAGATATTTCTCACAGCTTGGTTAAAAAAGCCCTGAGAACAATTTGAATAGGCCAGACAGTTTTAGGAACAATTTAGGCCACTTCAAAGCACTGTGTAGAGGGGTAATATTTTCAAAAGCATATACATCTAATAGCTGAAAATGGCTTAAGCACAGAGAGCTACAACCCCTTGGTTTTACACTAAGGCTTGGCCTTCTAAGTCAAAATTTTCCTAACACCATAGCCTTCCTTATTCCTTTCCATGGGAAATTGTATTAAGACAATTGTGCTGTATTGTTAAACTTACCACATTGTAAAATGTCTTGCACACAGGAAAGAATGTAGTGGTGTTTAAAGCAAGGAAGTTAGGGTATGTCTACACTTGCACCCTAGTTTTAACTGGGCATCTATAAAATGTAGGCATTCGAAATAGTAAATGCAGCCAGGATTTAAATATCCTGTGCTTCATTAGCATAATCTTGGCCGCGCGCTGTTTCGGAACCAGAGTTGGCCCAAGCTACGGGCTGACCGGGCTACTGCCCGGGGCACCCCATTGTAAGGGGCACCGTGCGGGGCTGCAGGACCGAGCGGGGCTGGGGCCGCACATGCGCTGGGTGCCCGGGGATGGGGCCACGCATGAGCTGGGTGCCCAGGGGTGGGGCCACACATGCGCCGGGCACCTGGGGGCAGGGCTGCGCTCCCGGGGCCCAGGGCGCACGAATGGCTCGGGCTGGCCCTGTTCAGAACCCAGCTGATTCAAAAGTGAAAGTGCGCTCTGGGCCGCGTTATTTCGAATCAAACCCCTTGGTTTGAACTAACATCGCTCCTCAAAAAATGAGGCGAGATTATGTGAATGAAGCATGGGATATTTAAATCCCAGCTGCATTTACTATTTGGAATCCCTACATTTGCATCCCTAGTTCGAACTAGGGTGCAAGTGTAAACATAGAGACAAAATTCATGGTTTCAATTCCTACTTCTGCTCCTTATTTTCTTGAGCAAATTGCTTAACCGTTCCCAGTGCTTGTTTATATACATGGGGATTATACCTATTTCATCATGGTGATGTGAGGGTTAATAATATGTAGAAAACTTTCATTCACATGGATGGAAATCATAATAAGAGCAAAGAATTATTAAAACAGTAGCAGACAAGGTACTATAATTAAATATTGCTTTCAGTAGAATCAGTGTATCAGTCATTCATAATTTTCAAACCTTAGTGCTCAGTCTCCAGCCAAAGCTGTTTTCTTTTTAAATTAAATTTAAAATATACAGTTGTCTCTGGGGCTCCTGTTTATATTTCAAATGGCATAATCCAGGGGTTCTAAACTATATTTTTGAGGCCACTACAACTTGCTACCTAACAACCTCCATGGCTCACTATGCCACAACAACTGTTTTTATGTATATTAAAACTAGGACTAGCCTTAGGGGGTAGCAAGCAAGGCAGTAGTCCCGGACTCCACCACAAGAGGATCTGCGAAAATGAGCAGCTCAGGCTTTGGCTGTAGCCCCAGGTGTAAGGGCTCTTGGTGGAGTGACCAGCTTTCTTCCTTGGGCCCCACTGAGTCTAATGCCAACCCTGCTTGGGGACCCCCTGAAACCTACTTGAAGCCCACTGGGGAATGGTTGAGAGCTGCTGCTGTAATCCACCAGAACATGTTTGTGCCAGCACAGCTGTGCCATAAAGCCAAGCAGCGGAGGATTCCCCCTGTATGTGGGAATCCGTCAGTGGTATAGAGTATGGCCACAAAAAAAGGAAATGTATCTGAGACTCCTCTAAATTTCAGCAATCCCCATCTTCTGAAATGCACCTTATTGCTCTGTAGAATAGCTTTTAGGCAGCTTTAATTTTGGCTGGGATATTGGTATAGGGTTGAGCCAGTGGAGAGTGAGGGGCCACAAAGATGGCTTAAAGCCATTTCATAGAATCATAGAACCATAGAGCTAGAAGAGACCTCAGAAGGTCATCAAGTCCAGCCCCCTGCTCTACGCAGGACCAATCCCAACTAAATCAACCCAGCCAGGGCTTGGTCAAGCCGAGACTTAAACACCTCTAGGGATGGAGACTCCACTACTTCACTAGGTAACCCATTCCAGTGCTTTACCACCCTCTTAGTGAAATAGTTTTTCCTAATATCCAACCTGGACCTCTCCCACCACAACTTGAGACCATTGCTCCTTGTTCTGCCATCTGTCACTACTGAGAACAGCCTCTCTCCATCCTCTTTGGAACCTCCCTTCAGGAAGTTGAAGGCTGCTATCAAATCCCCCCTCACTCTTCGCTTCTGCAGACTAAACAGACCCAACTCCCTCAGCCTCTCCTCATGTCCCTTCTAACACAGGATTTTATAAGTTGGCTATACCAAAAATTCCATCTTTGCATTTAGAGAGCAGTCAAGTTTGAAATCTGCAAAACTGAAAAGTAAATACTTGTGCAAGTATTTTCTGTAGTTTCTGACTTTTCAAGTTTATTTTTAATTTGAAAAAAGTTGCAAAAGAATTTAAAGTCAAAAGTCTTAAACTGAAAAAAGGTAACTCTCTCCATCATATTTTTATTACTAGCTAGACTGTTAAGCCTCTATAATGTATATGTGATATGACTAAACAAATGTTACTAGGAGCACCTTAAACTTTTTTTCCTCAGTTTTTTGTAATTAAATAGATAGTAATGATGGCATTAAGGCAAATGCACTGCTATTGAAATGAAGAGAATTTTGCCATTAGCTTTAGTGATATAGGAATTGAGCCCATTACTATTTCTCTTACCATGAAAATGGGCCAGATTTTGATACCTTTATATTCATTGAGTAGTATCTTTCTTTAGGAATAATCCCACTGATGACACAGTCTGTTAGAATATTGGTGTTTTCACAGTAATTTTTGATATGACAAAGAGGAGCTGAATGAATATTTATATTTTCATGTTCTTTACTACAGATTGAACCTCTCTAGTCCAGCACTCTCTGGTCCAGCAATATCCGTGGTCTGGCATGATTTTATTTAGATAAATTTCCACTTATCATGGGTGTGGCCAAGTTTCCTGCTGTCCCAGAAAGTTTCTTTATAGCCACTAGTCCTGGCTCTCAGTGTTCTATACTCTTATTTAGTTCTAATTTACCCCCTAAATGTCTTTTAAGAGACTAGTAGGAGAGGAAGTGTTAGTAACGCTGCTAGGCAATATTGACCTTCCATGGTTTGGCAAATTCTCTAGTTTGGCACTGGTTCGGTGCCGGATTAGAGAGATTCCACCTGTATACATATTACATAACATGAGCCAAATTCTGCAGTCCTTACCTAGGCAAAACTCCCACTGAAGCTAGTTTTGTTTCAGCAAAGATCTCAAGAACTTCTGATTAGAAACAAAAGCCTAAGCCATATGGTAACTGGAACACTGATTAGTAGAATAAAACTTTTATGAGTAAAAATGTATTAATAACCCATTGCTGCTGGGTCCTAGCGAGCAACTCACTGTGCTGCACCCCTGCACCTGAGGTCCCTCCTGCCCCTGGGCTTGGGCAGCATGCCCCGCATAAAGGCAGTTTCATGCAGAGAAGCCAATGCAGCACTGGGCACAGGAAAAACAGACAATCCTGGGGAGAAGAGAAGTGAGGGTTCTGGGCAGACTAGGGCTTGCTCCAGAGTCCTGCTGAGCCAATCACTGTGGCTTGGCAGTGTACCATGGCCCAGCAACCAGCAGTCCACAGCCCAGCACCAGTCCATGGACCAATGGTTTGGAACCACTGCCCCATATGATTTTTTTAAAGTCACATATGTAAAACCTATGCTATTTATATAGCAGTAGCATAGATTGTGTATATATATTTGTTCCATTTGATGCTTTCAGTAGAGTTGTACGGCTATAGTTAAAGACAGAGGAAAGCCCAGGGATCTTTTCTCCATACCTTTCTTTTACCCATAGATGTTCCAAGAGCAGAGTCTTGTTTCACACACACATCCTATAGTTATAGCTATTTGTTAGGTTGAGGCAATATAATAAGCCTGTAAATCTTGTAAAGCAATAACTTAACTAAGCAAGGTATAGGACCCATAAGCCTTAGCAGAAGCAGCTAACCAGGAGTAACATAGACCACAAGATAGAATGTTGTAATGACAGGTAAACACAGATGCTAGTTTATACCATCTTGGATATTTTAAATTAGGAATATCAGCAGATGGCTGATCACAAGAGTGCCATGGTAACTAATTGACAAATATGCTAATAAGCTTGAGAAAAAAGGCCTAGTAACCTCTGAGAGAAGGACACCCAACATTAATTGAGCGAGAAACTACAAATGCACAAGAGAGGCTGAAACCACTGGTGAATAAGCATTAGGTATAGTGGCATTTGCGTAACATGTTAGAAATACTGTATCCCAGCTGTGTGCCTGGGGAGAAGTGATGACTGGAAGTGGTGGTAATATTGAGGATAATTAACGTTTGGGTCTTTTTGGCAGGGTTGGTATGAGTAGAAGGATGTGTAGATGCACAGTCTGTATTCTCTCTATTTTTCTAGCTGGGTTGGAGTGTTTGTGCCTTTACTGATAAAGTGACTAAAACCATTGCAAATTCAGAAGGATATTATGAAGTGTGAGTATTGTAGCCATGCACATTGGGATTTCCAGTAGCATAATAATTGTTACTAATACAGGCTCTGATCTTGAGACAAGAGCCTATCAAAGCTCAGAGCATTAGTTGGGAGCTTTTAAGTAATCAATATGATTATCAACAGATCAGAGTATGTACAGCTTTAAAAGAGACTCCCAGAACACCATAATAAAAAAAGAACAGTGCGGGAAATAGAAGTGTAGGTATGAATGAGTGTATACTTGTTAAACTTAAAAACAACAAATAGTCTGGTAGCACTTTAAAGACTAATAAAACATGCAGATGGTATCATGAGCTTTCATGGTGATACCATCTACATGTTTTGTTAGTCTTTAAAATGCTACCAGACTATTTGTTGTTTTTTAAGTTTATTCTGTACAGACTAACTTGGCTTCCCCCTGAAGCTTGTGTGCTTGTTGTTAGTAACAAAGTATCATATTCAGGTACACTTCTGTTAGAATGAGTTTTAGCCCACTAAAGGTTTTATTGTTTTATTTTTCTAAAATAAGGATCTCACTATGTTCCTTGAGTAATGTTGAGAACAATAAGCAATTGGCTCTGCTTCCCCTGAAAACTCTGTCTTTTTGAGTATATTTTGGTTATTGTGAATGGAAATTGACCTTTTAAAATTGCATCCCTGGTGTAACTCTCCAAACTATCCTTGTGAAAGGTTTAATGTTTCAGCAGCTCTTCCTCAGTCCATTCAACTGGAATGTAAACATTTTCATTGACAAAAGAGTACCTCCTTATTTGGTAGTTAGCTAACTAAGGAGCTTAATTCCCACTAATAAAAATAGTTTCCTGTCAGGGCTTTAGGTACAACCTTCGCTAGTGTAATGGCCATATGCAAGAGATAAAGGGTACATCTACAAAGTAGCACATACCTTGAAATAGGCTACACACTTTGAGCTACGCAAATTGTGTAGCTTATTTTGAAACAGCACCAAATTATGAAGTAAGCTATCTAAACAGCACTTATTTTGAAATAAATCGCTATTCCACTGATTTCCTTAATGCTTGTACAACGAGGTTTACAGGAAGTCAGAATAGGAAGCCCATTATTTCGAATATGTTTTGAAATAACAGGCTTCTTGTGTAGACAGAGCATAATGTTATTTCAGAATAACGGCTGTTATTCCAAAATAACTCTGCTGTATAGACGTACGTTGTTGAGCTCATTAAGCACTTTTTATAATACTAATGCTGGTATACCTTTTGTTTTGTATATATGGGATATGAATTAAGTAATCAGGTTTTAACTTTATTTAGCTCACTTCCTTTTCAGAAGGATTACTCCAGGACAGTACCACTCTTCTGCTCAGAGTTAGAAGCAATAACTTTGGTGGGGTGTG
>CM057846.1:189861632-189887470 GCA_030068395.1 Apalone spinifera
TTTTTTTTTTTTTTTTTTTTTTTTTTTTTTTTTTTTTTTTTTTTTTTTTTAAGGTGAAGCACTACTACATGAGGTTTACATTCAGATGAAAGCATATATTTTTTTCCATTCCCTGAACATATCCATTATAGAAAAATCCTGTATGAAGACTTTTCTACAGTTCCAGTAGAATTCAATTATAATGAATTGTGTGTGGTGGGTAAAAATTGTGTGGAAAAGATTTAATTCTAAAAGTTTAAAAAAATAATTTTCCATAAGACATTACTGGTTTAATCCATGTTAACTTGTAGAATAATTAACTCTAGTAATTTTTAAGCAAAAATATAAGTTTTTGCAATATGTTCAAAGTTTGTTCAAAACATATACAAACCTAGAATTTAACCCTTTTAATATTTTTAATAAATATGGAAGTAATGCCCTACAGTCCCTCACATGTGTCATATGTGCTCAATTCATCCCTGTACTGGAACAGAAATCAGTTCATGGACTGAGTGGGTGCTTCACGCCACAATTGCACCATCTCTATCTTGGGTCAGTAGTGTTTAGGACATCATTCTGTCTAGGTTACAGCAGCCTACAAATTACCCTCCATGCTTGACTGTCTGTGTGCCGTGGATGGGTTATAGAAACCACCTGCCATTTCCTTATGTTGCCTGGAAATCCTCCAACATGTCTTCTGTGTGTAGGTAATACCAGAGGGGTGATGCAGATGCCCTACTTTGAGGTAATTCTCCAGGGGTCTGATCTGCTAATAGGTTTTGCAGGTATAAAGGAGTTATAGCACACTGATAAACAGGTCTTGTATTTTTATGATTGCTGATCTTCCAGCTACATATTGTCTGAAGTGGTGGCATGTGCCCACTAGTCACTGAATCCTTAATTTCTGTGAGTGGCAATTAGTTTTAGCTGCTAGGGTGTCATAAGACCAGTCATGCAACACTTACCTTCTGTGGGTATTTTGCTGAAGAAATACTGGGTAAATAAATCCCTTTGCATCAGCTTTTTAAAAATCTAGGGGCAAATCTAATCCTGATCCTGAAAGAATTGTTTGTATTACAGGTCTGGCACCCTCAAGACCTGAGTGGTCCCAAGCAATGGGGTTTGCTGGGTAAGTGGAGGTCAAGGCTCCCTACCCGGCTGTAGGGTTTGCTTTCATTTGGGGCTGTGCTCTCTGTTGCCTGCCGCTGCCTCCAGCCCCATGCCAGGCCAGGCCAGGCCGGGGCTGCGTCTCCATTGCCTCCAGACCCAGCAAGGACTGAGCTCCCCGGTGCTGGCCTGGGCTGTACGTCCAGCTGACTCCAGCCCTGGCTGGGGTTGAACTCCCTGCGGTCAGCCCTGGCTGGAACCGTGCTCCTGCACTGCACCAGCCCCGACTGAGGCTGTGCTTCCTACCACATGAATCCCGGCCAGGGCTGCGCTCTTGCACTGTGCCAGCCCCAACTGAGGCTGTGTTTCCCACTGCACAAACCCTGGCCGGAGATGCGTTCCCCACTACCACTGGCTCCACTACCTCCAACCCTGGCTAGAGCTGCATTGCTTGCCACCAGCCCTGGCCAGGGCATTGCTCTCCACCACGCTGGCCCTGCTGGGGCTGGGTTGTCCACTGCCAACCCAGCCCAGGCCATGCTTCTAAACCTGGCCAGCTGGGGCTCTCTGGTCCAACAATATTCATGGTCCTGATGAACTACGGATGTTGCTGGACAAGAGAGTCCTGGATTTTAGAGGTTCAACCATAGTTCCCAGGCATACATACCTTCATCTCTCTGCATTCACCTTTCAGGCCCAAGAGTGTCCTGCCTTCTTCTATTGTGCATGCCCATTCTAAGGCTTGGAAACATAGCTTCATGCCATCCTTCCCTGTTTTTTCCAGAGCCTGGCCCCTTCTTCATATAACTTCCCAGTTTTTCATCACAGAACATTTCCCCCTGATCTCTACCCCACTAGCGGATGAGACTCAGCTTAGAAGCTGAAGTCAGAAGACCATTTATAGTAATGAATATTTATAATTACAAGTATTGCTCTATATATGCTTTCAAATGAGTCATTATACATTTAAGCTCTCAGAAATGCTGAAAGGCACTTTTCTTTAGCCAGGCCAATAAAAGAGAACAGATGTGGAATGTGTAGAACAAGCCATTTTGGGGCAACAATGAGAATAACAAGCTCTTGGACATTTGTTTAAAAGGACGTGTAGATCAAGATTCAAAGAAGCCTGACTTTAAAACGTTTATATTTACCAAATTTCCAGTGAAATTCTACCCTAAGATGAGGTTTGATATGCAAAATTCCTGGAAGACCAGTTTCCTTTGAGGGTAGTTGAGGGTGAAATTGGGCTTAAAAATCAAGCTTATAATGAAGAACTACAGTAGTTTCAACTTGAAGACTGACTTGCACTCAAAAATAAAAAGATTGTTGATTTTGGGACAACAAAGGGACTAATGGATTCAAAACTGATTTATCATCATTATTTCTTGGAATATATCCAGTGTTAGACAGCTTCAGTATCAACCTGTGCTGAAGCAATTTTATCGGCTTCTTATGTTTTTGCTTGTGAGACATTAGAAATCAATTAAAAAATGTTTAGTGACCGGACTTTAGCAGCCTATTTAGAATTAGTGATAGACATAAAATATTAAGATACCTCCTTCTCCTGTTCATATTTTTTGAGACATGACTCAAAAGATGGCGCAAGTGCAAATTTTCCAGATCAGGTCTTTATTATGGCCTTTATTTCTCAAATAAACCAGTTGCAACATAAACAGGATGGAATTGTGGCTATTTTTGAGAGTTTTTCAGTAAATTTTTTGAAGTCTTTAGTTATGACAAGGTCAACTTACACAGATTTATCAGGTTAACAGAAGTAGTGCATTTGAACAAGAAAGAAGAGGCCAAGATCTGTTTCCTTTCACATGCAGCTCCTAAAAATGATATTTTCAACACATCAGAGCAACTGATTTGTTAATATTGCATGTTCCAGGAAAAGAAAATTTTATAGCAGGTGCAAGTCTGTTAGGATATGCCTAAACTGCAATAAAACACTTGCATCTGGCCTGTGTCAGCTGATGCAGGCCAGCTGTAAATTTTTTATTGCAGTACCAATATATCCTTAGAGAAATTGACAAATGAGTGGACTTTTCAGTGTAGATGAGTTCACAATCAACTATCAGCAAAATGTTTCTAGACATTCTGAAGACAAAGCCTGGAAGAGGGGTACTTAGACACATGGAAAATAAAGTATGCTTGTGTGATTCCTCTGGTTCCAAAAATATTGCCAAATTAGCTAGGGATTTATTTCAGATAGATCTATTGATTGTTCCTTTTTGGTACCTTCCAGATGTAAAAGTGGGCCAGTACGGGCCAGTGTGGCAAACTGGCAAACAGTGGCTGCTGGTACCAGCGCCATACATGGCTGATGTTAAAACGCTGTCACAGCTCTGCTTTAATGTTGCTGTCCATTTTGCTCCCTCTACTGTCGGCAGCCCTGCCAGTAGGGTCCAGCAGTGCTGCTGTTCCCTACTAGCAGGACCACCAACATCAGCAGGAGCAAAAGAGGCAATTGCCCCAGGGCCCGGGGATTTAAAAAGGCTTGGGGCTCCCAGCTGCTGTAGCATTGACAGCCATGAAGGGCTAGCTGGGAGAGTCTGTTTCCCTAATCCCGCCTCTTCTGCCTGAGGCCCCATCCTTTCTGTGGGTCAAGAGCTGCCCCCACCTTGCCCATGACCCTGGCATACCAACACATCCCAAAACTTACTGTAACCCCAATCATGATCTCAGCCCTTGAATCACAAATTGATAGATTTTGGTGTTGCACTGGGAAACACATCTCCAGTGGACAACTTTCATTTATTTAATAACATCCTCATTTCTTCATCCCCCTTCTGTAAAACAGGAATGAGCAAAATCAGGCCTGGGGGCTGGATCCAGCCCACCAAGCATTTCTCTCTAGCCCACTCAGCTGATTAGCAGAATGTGCATATTTACAGCCAGCAGCATGTGTTCAGTTTCTCCACATATACCTGGCTCTATCCTGCAGCCAGCCTGCTCTTGAGATTCTCCTGCTAGCTGTGCAGAGTGGGGTGTTGTGAGCAAAGAGGGGGAATGGATGATGAGAGTGCTGAAGTCAGGGTGTTCCCCTGCTTCTGTACCCCATCTCAGCAGAGCAGGGGCCGGGGGAGAGAGAGACAGTCTGTGTTGCTGCTCCAATAAGAAGTGTGGATGATAAGTGACTCCTAGGAGTGCAGAGCAGGGGAGGAGGGAGACAATAGTTCAGGACAGATTTCCTTTAGAGACAGTGCTTGCCTCAGAAACTTACCTTGCAACAGCCAGAATTCACACACTCTGTGTCACTGTCACACACACCTAGTCTGTGCCACACTGTCTCTGCCACACACACAGTCACTGTCAAATACACACTGCTGCACACAATCTGTAGCATAGTCTGTCACACATAGTGTCTCTCTTTCACAGTCACACACTCTTTGTCTCTCTCCAAAGCCCTCAGCTCCACCCCTTCTGCCTGAGGCCCCACCCTTTCTCAGGGGGCTGAGAGCCAGTCCACAACCTTGTTAACAACTATTGGGATTTAGAAAAACCTCAGGGAATTTTCTTTACTATATTGCATTTTGCTTATTAGTCATTCTAATAATTATTTGGTGCCTATGTATGTAAGACATTGATAAAATAATAATTTATACGTAGAAGCCCTTTAATAAAAGTTGAAAAGATATTCAGTAATAGTTTGCCTGTTTCTGTACCTCCCTGGGACTAGCCCCATTTCCGAACCTTTTACTTTATTCCACAGCGTGGAAACAGTGAATAAGGAAAAGTTATTTGCTTATTCCTACAATATAAGAATTAGGGGTCACCAAATGAAATTAATAGGCAACAGGTTTAAAACAAACAAAAGGAAGTTTTTCTTCACTCAGCATAGTCAATGTATGGAACTCCTTGCCAGAGAATGTGGTGAAGGCTAAGATTTTGACAGGACTCAAAATGAAGCTAGATAGACTCATGGAGGTTGGGTCCATCAATGGCTATTAGCCAGGATGGATAGGAATGGTATCCCTAGGCTCTGTTTGTCTGGAAATAGGTGACAGGGGAAGGATCACGTGAGAATTGCCTGTTGTATTCCCTCCCTCGGGGCATCTGGTATTGGCCACTGTCAGCAGACAGGATACTGGGCTAGATGTACCATTGGTCTGACCCAGTATGGCCATTCTTATTTTCTTATGGAACTCTGCCAGAGGATGTAATGAAGGCAAAGACTGTAGCAGGCTTCAAAAAAGAACTAGATACATTCATGGAGGATAGATCCATCAATGGTTATTAGTCAGGAGGGGCAGGGATAGTGTCCTTACTCTCTGTTTGCCAGAAGTTGGGAATGAGCAACAAGGAATAGATTAATTGATGATTATCTGTTCTGTTCATTGCCTCTGGGACACCTGGCATTGGCTACTGTTAGAAGTCTGGATACTGAGCTAGATGGATCTTTCAAAAAGGTTTTATTGGACATCTACAGATGATGAAAGATATAATAATCTTGAACGCTAATTGGTATTATGAAGCATTTTTGTAAAAAAACTGCAAATCTTTGTTACCCATATCCCAACTACAAACCAACAATATCATTATTACCCATTAATTAAGAAATGGGAGAGTACTATGAATTTATGAAAAATTAATAATTTATCTGACTGGACTCATTTTATAATTTATCGTCTAAAAAGTGTTAATGTAAAATGTATTTCTGTATGTATTGTATCTGAAAATAAAGATGATCGCACTCACATTTTTGTTCATTGTTGCTACATTAATCACTACAGACACTTTCAAATAAAATAAGCTTTCAAATACATATTGCTCAGGCATGCCAAAATCTGAGAACAAATTAAAATGACTTCGGTCATTTCTTAGATTTAAATTAACAATATTTTAGAAACATCACTGGAATACCCCAGAAGATTTTGTGGTAACTTATGTCACTTATGAAAGTGAAGGGAGTGTAGATTTCAGAGTGTTTAATATTTAATGTTGACTAGTGAATTAGCACTTGCAAGCATTCAGCATAAGTCAAAGATTCGTTGAAAGTAATGACATTTAAAATTCACCGAAAAGGTTAGAAAACTTTTGTGTAAATTCCTAGTGAACTCCATGTTTTGTATTTTCCATGTTATAAAATAGTATTTGTATTACCACCTAATTTATATTTTGCAAAATTCTTGATGTCATTGTAGAGTGATACCCTTATCGACAGACATATAATCAAATTCACAGTTACTCTATTCATGGCCACCAGTGCTAAGCTTTTGACATATCAATCAATGTAAAGGACTGATTAAACCTTATAAAATCATAATTCATTTTTTGCCATGTGAAACAAACTGTGGCTAGACTAATTGAAAAAAGGCTTTGTTATAGTATCTTGAATATTCAGTTCATAAACAGTGTTCAATACTCTTTTGTAATTAATTAATAAAATGGTGAAAATTCCGCAGGATAGGCTGCACCTGTAATTTACAAGGAATTAAAATAAAATATCCATACAAATGTGAACATTTTGATCTTAGTAGAATTTACAAGAGTACTAAAGATAAATAAGCTGAAAATGACAAGGTACACCTGTTCATTTCCTTTCAGTTATCACATGCCCTGGAATATAGGGCTATGTCTACACTGGCGGGTTCTTGCACAAGAACTCTTGCGCAAGAACACATCCACACTGCTATGTGCTTTTGCACAAGAGTGTCCATGGCAGTGTGGACGCTCTCCTGCACAAGAAAGCTCTAATGGCCATTTTAGCCATATGGCTTTCTTGCGCAAGAAGCCCCTGCCGCGCATCCACACTGCCCTCTTGCACAAGAGACTTACACTTGTTAGAAAAGAGCGTAGCTCTTGCACAAGAAGCCCTCTCTTACCACTCTTTACTGTAAATCGTGCGCAAGAGTGGGTGGTCAGTGTGGACACTATGTGGAAGAATGGCTGTTCTTGCACAAGAACCCGCCAGTGTAGACATAGCCCAGGAGTGCTTTAGAAAAGACTGATCACGTCATAGGTCCACAGATTGGTGTGTCTGCAAATTCAGGACCCTAATTTTGCAATTAATTTATGTCTGAAGGCCAACTGTATAAAGAGTCCTCTTTCTTTTCTTCATTCTTGCAAATATTTGGGGGGGCGGTGGCGGTGGCGGTGGCTGTGGCTTCGGCTTCTTGAGTCATGATTTTCTTCATATTTTTGTTTAAATTGCAAAAGTTCCATTTACAATGAGTAAATTAGGTCATCGGACCACCTTCCGATTGGAGTGGTCATTTGCTTAGAGTATGGAAGACAATTTTCATGAATTCATTTTTAGTAGTATTTGTTTCCAGGAAACAAATAAGAGCAGAGTATTTTTATTGGCTATTGAACTTTCACACTCAGTTAAAAGATTCTCTTTTATAACTCTGCCCTCTCCAAAGATTAGGAATGATTTAAGACACTGGTAGGCAATAATCTCATGTGACTTGTTTGCCATCTTTCCCAGATGAAGCTACATTTACTTCTTCATTCACCTAAATAGCTGGCTGATTTACAATGTTCCTTGTAGCAATTCATGCACCTTTCCAGCGGTCTGTTTTAATTAGGACAAGGAAACGCAAAGTTAGCTTGTAAAATAACACCCCTTTCCTCTGGTTTTTTGTCCTTGTTGGTTTTCGAATGATAAGGGCCGATCGGAAGGTGGTCCGATGACCTAATTTTGGCAGCTGGCCCAGCAGCGGCAGAAAATGCTTTCTCGGCTCCACCCCAAAGAAGGCAAAGGCATTGGTCACTTTCGCCAAGTGCCCTCAAGTTCCTCGCGGGATGCGCCGCCTGAGGCACAGTGGTGAGGTGAGTCACTTCCCTTCGCCCGCTGCTGCGGAGCAGCACGCAGAGACCGGCCGGCTGTGAGGGGGGCGGAGGGGCTGAGCGTTTTCCCTCGCGCCGGGGGCGGCTAGGCAGGCAGGCTGGGAGGCGCCGAGCGGCGCGGGAGGGAGCAGCAGCCTGGCCACTAGCGCGGCGGCGGGGTGCTGCCATGGTGCTGAGCCGGGAGGCGCCTGCCCGTCCTGCGGTGGGTTGACTGGAGCCTCTGGCCGGGCTGCGCCCCCCCCCCCCAGTAGTGACACTCCGGGGCGGGCGAAGAGACCCCCCCCCCCACGGCTCAGCGTAGCCCGGCGGGGGTCTGGGGCTCCCCTGAGCGTCTGGCTTGGGGCGCCCCGCGGGGAGGCTGGCGGCTGCCGCGCGCTTGGCTCGCCCGTCGGGCTCCTGCAGGGGCGGGGGCGGGCGCCGCTGCATTGCGGCTGGAGCTGGCGGTTCTGGGGCGAAGGAGACGGGCGGCCGCGGGCTGGGGGAGGGGAGGGTCCGGACCGCCGCTCCCCACGGCCCTGCCTCAGGGGGCTGGCGAGTCTCTGCCCCGCCTGCTCCCGAGCCAGGGAGCGGGCGCCGCAGCCCAGCGCCAGTGCTGGGGAATGGCCCGGGCGGAGGCGCGGTGAGTACAGCCCGGGGCTGCTGGTTTCAGAGCGGCCGCAGCTGGCGGGGTCAGGTGCCTGCTGCCGGACAGGGAGGTGGAGCAGCGTCGGGTGCTGCTGGCGGGGCGGGTTTTTTGCGGGAGTCTTGGCTAGTGGGGAGTGCGGGAGACGGTCACCGCGGGCTAGTCCCAGCTCTTCCACTTTAACTGGGTGACCTTGGGCATGTTACTTACCCTCCCCTGGCTCTGCATCCTCTCATTGTTAACCAGCAGCAACCACCTCCGCCTCGCAAGGCTGTTTGACTCAGTTAATGTTGGCCACGTGGTGGGCAGCACACGGGGTGGAAGGTGCCCTAGGGATGGGAGGTATTATCATCCTTTAGTTTTCACTGCTTTACCCAGGCTAGGAGGGGGGATAATTTTAAACGAGGGCGATGTACAAAGATTTGCTGGAGCTACCGCACTGAAAACCCATGTCCCAATTTCTCATCCTTACTAGAGCAAAGTATTCTAAAAACTGATGGATCCCCAGTCTGGGAAGTGTTGTGTTGCTGTCCATGGCGCTGGTTAAATGGGACATTTAGTGCTATATCTCCATCTTCCTTTGACTCTGATTTAGCTCTGTGAAACCTTCTGGGGTGTCCTTCATATGAAAAACACTCTAAAGTATTGCATTGTGCACTTCTGCTGTGAAGGAATTTTAGACTGCAAATCAGTGACAACCTTTAATATTTCTATTCTATTTTTAAGGTAGCAATTTGTTATTCTGAAAATGTGTAGGATTTATGTAGCTAATGGACTTGTAGGCCTTATTTTTATTGTTAACTTCTTTAGACAAACTGGCTGTTCAGCTGTGATTACACACTTGATTTAAAAAAAGTAAACTGTGACTTCAGTAGTGTGAAAGCAAAGCACATGCACAGCAAGAGTGTTAGAGAGAAATTTCTTGTCCGCATTTCCATAATCAGCTCCTAATTTTAGGAGCTGCACTGTCAAATTGAAAAATGACACTTCCATCTGGATACTGTGTACCACCTGTTCTTTTTAGAAGAAAGCAAAAAGATGGTTGAAACTGAAAAAGTTAGAGGAAAATAAGGTTATTTTTCAATGTGTTTACTTTGCCCACAAAAAGTGCTTTAGAACAGTTTCACTTCCTATATTAGCATGAAAATACCTTTTTGCAATATAGTTAAGTGTTCACACATGAAGATGTCTTTACTTGTGGCAGAAGCAGTAGTAGTAGCAAACAAATGGCAGCAGTTAAACATTTGCACAGAACAGAAGGGGAATAAAACATAGGCCCTAGCATATTCGATTGTGTTGAAGTGTAGCCCTTCTAAATATCAACAGGGAAGCAGGAAAATTTATTATAAATTTTAAAATGATACCTTTTATTGGCATTTTCGCTAGTACAGGTTGGACTTTTCTGGTCTGCCTCCCTGGGTATCTGATTAGTTCTGAACAAGGGAATTTGCTGGATCGGGGGAGGTAACCTGCCTCTGAACCCCGCTCCCCCACCCCCCTCGCTCCCTCCATCCCGCTGATCCTGCCTACCACCAGCTCTGTTTCCGGCCCAGCGAGCCAGTGCTTACCATCATCCCTGGTCGGGGCTGTTATTGGCTTTTGGCCCCACTGTAGACCTTACAGGCTGCCCACGGATTATGGTCCGGGGATATCCGTAGTCCAGAGAGTCCTGGTCTAGGGAAGTACAACCTATATTCAGTTTATAAGCTTCTAGTTAAGTTTCACCATTTAGCTTCTGTAAGAATTTAGTCAATTTCAAATGATGTTTTGTAGGTTGAAACTTATGGAAATGGATGAAATAGGATTTCTTTAATACTATTATATGAAATGCAGAACTAGAAATTATGGCTTTTTTAAGGTGAGGATTGTGGTGCTGACATAAGGTTATCTTGAGTTAAAATTCTTGCCTCTGGTATATTCTTGTACTTTAATGTCCTTTTTGACATTACTTAAATGAAAAATGTTATTGTTTAAATGTAAAACCCTTCATTTTCAAGCTTTAGTAAAATCAGACTAAAAAAAGGTGAAACTTTTTTTTTTAAATTGTCAAAATGAAAAGTTTTGACTGACGCAAACATTTTTATTTTTTTATTTTTCCAGATTAGGTTTATGGAAATCTTTTGAGACTTGGACACTTATCCTATGTAGCCCTGGGGAGAAGTATAATGGAATTTAGGAGGGTAAGGCTCACCAATCTGACTAGAAGGTTCTAGGTTTGACTTCTGTACTGTAGGTTACAATATATGAGAACTATGGAGTTCTGTTTCTGGAGTTGGATCTGGGGGTCCACAACAGCAGCCACACTCACAATGAGGATAGTACTGAATTAACAGATGATTTATTATGGCAGGTTTTATGATGGCAAACAGAACAAAGCATGCATTATCGATTATACAAATTGATTGAATCACCTGTGAGGATAACATTAATAAAAATCTGGTTATATAATTTGTGGTTATCTAAGTATAGTGCAAGTTTAAGTGTGGAAAACTTACAAGCAAAGACTCAGGCAGAATAAGTAAAGTGAAGCAAAGAGTTTAAATGAAAGGAAGAAATACTTGATTGAGAAAGAAGATAGAGCTTTTGCTTGAGCCCTGCGCTTTCTTATTCCCACGGTTTTTATCCCTCTTATTGCGTCCTTATTGCCCAGCCTACAATGGTCATAACCAGCATTCTGCACCTTAAGATTTTATGCATATACATACTTGATTGGGTGGTCATCTTTTGAGTATGCATAATTATAATAATCTGATGACCCCCTTGGACCTGTTCCCCAACATATTAAAAACGGGAGCTTTGCAATTAGATGTCAGTTATCGGGGTCTTGCAGATTGGACTTACTTAGGTATTACAAGATACTGAGTTACATACCATTGTTGTACTGACCCAACTGAAGATTTCATGATAGGGTCTTGCATAATTTCTAAAGAGATAGTAGGAACAAATAATTTCTAGACGATACATTAACCATTACTTATCACACTACATTACTGCTAAAGCCAACACATACAGGATAAGTTAAATCCTTCAGGCCTTGCATTACTATTAAAATATAGGAAAAGAAAGCTTAGCAGGCTATGCCTGATTCAGGACAAATACAATTTTTGATATCTTGAAAACTTTCATGGGATGAAAACTATTTTCTGCTCAGATCTAACTCTGGTATTACAGAAATCACAATGCTACTCACATGACTTCAAACATCAGATTAGGTAAGGCCTAGTATTACAGATATCACAGCTTCTTGATGTAGGTGACTGATTTGTTCATGAAACAAGGCATCTATTATGTTAAGGCTGGGAATTGTGACTTTTGTTGCAACCATCAGGTTAACCCAGGTGGCTTCTGTAATTCAGCTTGGTAAGAAGCACAATGTAATTCCAGTACTAGCAGGGATACCACCATTTTCCCCCCAAAAGCTAAAATAGAGAAACAACAATTTGAAAATAACTTGGATAAGTTAGATGTATTCAAGTGAGCAGGACCTGATGAGATGAAATGCATCCCATAATACACTCAAGGAGCTGACAGGACATGTGAGCCATTAGCTATTGTATTCTAAGACTTTTTCAAGTATAAGATTGGTTTCAGAAGACAGGAAGAAGGCAAATACAGTGCCCATCTATCAAAAGAGAAATACGGATCTCAGAAAATTACAGACCAGTCATCTTAACTTCTGTACCATGAAAAATAATGGAGCAAATAATTAAGGAATCAGTTTGCAAACATCTAGAAGATAAGGTGATATGTATTTTTGTAAACATGTAACTGCTGAAATTTTCAGTGGGTTTCACATTTACTTGCAGGGGGAGCAGGCGGGAGATGGTACTTGTGGGGAGCTGGCTTTAGCTGGCTTAAAGCACTGGCTCCCGCTTATCTCCCACCCTGCATTGCTATCTGTATATCAGAAGTGGCAGGCAGCTCCACAGGAGCCAGTATGTGAGGGGAGCTGGTTTGAAAGCTGTCTCGCCATGTATACTGGCTTCTAACTGCCCCTTGTGCTGCTGCCTCTGAATCAGTGTGGGAGGGAACAGTTGGCTTGACAGAGCCAGTATGCGTGGGGAGCCAGCTTTTAAGCTGGCTGCCCACATGTACTGGGTCCCGCCTGCCAGTCCCTCACCTCTCGGAGGCAGCAGGGTGGCAGCATGCAGCTCCCCAGGAGCCAGCACACAGAGGTGTACCAGGCTTGAAAGTTGGCTCCCCACTCTTACCGGCTCCTGCCTCTTCCCCCTTTGCCTCTAATACAGAGGCAGCAGAGGGGGGGAGTGTGTGTAACCATGCCGGTTAACTGATGAGCCCAGGCTTATTGGTTAACCGTGTACACAAGTACACATTAACAGCCCTAGTGATAAATAACAGCATGGATTTGTCAAGGACGCACAATGTCAAATCAATATGATGGATAAGGGGGAAGTGGTAGATAGGATATATCTAGACTTCAGTAAAGCATTTTATACAGTCTTATATGATCTTCTCATTCATATATTAGTGAAATATAACATAAATAGAGCTACTATAAGGTACATGCAAAACTAGTTGGATAACTGTTCCCAGAGAGAAACTTAAAAAAACCCAAAACATATTTTAGCAGCACCTTAAAGACTAACAAAACATGTAGATGGTATCATGAGCTTTCATGGGTACAACCCGCTTCATATGAATAGAGTATAAAAAGTCCAGATCCAAGAATAAATGGGGGTGGGGAGAAGCAAGGGGAAAAACGTGTATTATATTGTTCAAACTACAAGCAGCTGATAGAGAAGGTGCAAATTGTTCATAAGTACCCATTGTTAGTTGGTTAAGCCATTAGGACGGGGAAGGTAGTGTGCTAGCCAGGTAATGTCTTCATTCATACCTTTTTGATGGCTCCCAAGCTTATAAAGTCCAATACTACACTGTGTATTTGGCTTGTGGAATTGGCCTAAAACAACACAGTGACTTTGAAATCCACTAATGAATGCCTGGGAAGGTTAAAGTGTTCTCCAGTAGGTTTTTGTGTGTTGCCTTTTCGGTTATCTGATTTGTGTCCACTAATTCTTTCCCATAGAGACTGTCCACTTAGGTCGATATACATGGCAGAGAGGTATTGCTGGGATATGATGGCAGAGATCAGATTAGTGAATGTGCAATTAAATGAGACTCTGATTTGGTGGCTGATGTGGTTGGGTCCAGTGATGAAATCATTTGTGTAGATGTATGGACAGAGTTGGCACCAGGACTGATGGCAGGGGTAGATTCTTGGATGATTATGATGGAAGTATACTGTGTGGTTACTGGAAAGCATTTGTTTGAGGTTAGTGGCTTGTAGATGAAGATTGGCCTTTTTCCCCCAAGGCCTAGGAGAGTGAGGGGTCATTTTCCAGGATAGATTGTTGATAATGCATTGCAAGGGTTTAAGTTGTGGGCTGTAGGTGATGACCAGTGGAATTCTGTTTTTCTATTCTTGGCCTGTCTTGAAGTAGTTCATATCTGGATACTCTCCTGGATCTGTTGATTTGGGGTTTTTTTCACTTCTCCCGGTAGGTATTTTAAGAATGCTCTATACAGATTTTGTAGGTGTTTGTCTCTGTGGGATTGGAGCAAATCGGTTGTATCTTAGGGCTTGGCTGTAAACAATAGATTGAGCAATGGCTTGAATGGAAGCTAGAGGCGTGAAGGTAAGTGTAGCAGTCAGTAGGTTTCTGGTATAAGGTGGTAGAAATGTGTCCGTCATGTAATTGTACTGTAGTGTCAAGGAAGTGGATCTCTCATGTGGACTGATCCAGGCTGAGGTTGATGGTGGGGTGGAAGATTGTTGAAATCCCTGTGAAATTCTTCAAGGGTCTCTGTCTTGTAGGTCCATATAATGATATCATCAATGTAGAGTAAGGGTGTTAGAGCGAGAGCTGAGGAAACATTGTGCAAGGTCAGCCATAAAGACGTTGGCATATTGTGGGGCCACGCAGGTGCCCGTGGCTATGCTGCTGACTTGAAGATACAAATTCTCTGAATTGGAAGTAGTTGTGGGTGAGGACAAAGTTGCAGAGTTCTGTAACCAGGTGTGCAGTGGTGTCATCAGGGATGGTGTTTCTGATAGTCTGTAATCCAGCTTCACATGCATTGTTGATATAAAGAGCTTCTGTGTCCCTGGTGGCCAGGATGGTGTTTTCAGGAAGATTATTGATGTTGTGTAGTTTTGTCAAGAACTCGGTGTTTTGAAGATAGCTAGGTGTGCTGGCAACATAGGGTCTGAGGTGAGAGTCAATATAGCCAGATAATCTTGTTGTAAGGGTGTCAGTGCTTGAGGTAATGGGCCATCTGGGATTTCCAGGCTTGTGTATCTTGGATAGCAGATAGAAAACTCTTGGTTGGGAATTAGGGGAGGTGTTTGTGTAAAAGTTTGGTTCTAGCAGTACCAGGGAGCTTCATGAGCAGTTGTTAGGGTTTTTTTAGTTTGTTTTTTATTCTTTAGTGTTATCAGAGGAGAGCAGCTTGTAGAATCTGGTGTTCGTGAGTTGTCTGGTCACCTTCTGTTCATGACTAGAGCACCCACTTTGTCAGCCTCTTTGATTATGATGTTAGAATTGTTTTTGAGGCTGTGTGTAGCATTGCGTTCTGCATGACTGAGGTTATATGTTTTCTGACCATGGCAGCCCGTGCACGTTTGCAGAAGCAATCGATGTAGAAGTCAAGACTCTTGTTACAACCGTTAGTAGGATCTGTGTAGAAGCCTTCCTCTTGTAAGATTGGCGGGGCACCCTGCCAATCCCCGACTTTTTATACTCCATTCATGTGAAGAAGTGGGTTGTACCCATGAAAGCTCATGATACCATCTACATGTTTTGTTAGTCTTTAAGGTACTGCTAGACTAGTCATTGTTTTCTTAATTTTTTTCCAGTTACAGACTAACTCGGCTACCCCTCTGAAGGCATATTGCAGAGGAAGCAGCAGAAAGAAATCTGAAGCCCTATTGCTGGAAGTTCGTTGGTTACCATGGTTATACCATAGTGAATTTGCTAATGCAATGAGTGTCTGGAAATTTGAGTAGTGTGATTAACCTCAACTACTGCAGCTCAATTACCACTTCCTCTTTAACTATGAGGTGTTACCAGATTGTGTCCTGGTTACAACTGAACTGATCTGGACTTGCTTGCTCTGACACTTACCACCAGTTCTTGTGGTTGATATTTTTCCCTACCCAGTTCTACGTAGAGACTAACGGTGGGTCATTTATGAGTTGGACCTATGTCTTTTTTGGTTAGTTGAGGACAGCAGAGAGACTTTGGACCCAATTATTAATGGAAATGTTACCAATAGCCATCATATGTGGCAAGTCCTTATCCACAGGATTAGACCCTTGCTCAAGAGCCATGGCTAGTCATTCATGACCTCTGATTATTATTCCTTTTGTTATTGAATTTTATTGAGGAAGTGGTGTTTTACAGCTTTGGCAACATTTGAATTCTGGATGTCTCTGAGATCTGTCTGGTTTACAGTGTGGGTATAATGGGCAGTGGTGAAGATAGGGCTGGGAGAGGCAAGATCCCAACCTGGCCCTCCTGCCCAGGCCACACCCCTCATCGTGTGGAGGGAAAGCAGCATGTAGCCCAAGCCTTCCTGGCCTTGGAGTGTGGGGAGAGCAGGCATGAGGGCAGCAACACTCTGCCTCTAGAAAACCTACAGTAGGCATTCTGGAGGTGGAGTGTAGGTGGGGCCAGGCTGGTGATTTGAGAAGGCAGTTTCTTCCCCACCTTGCATACCGGCTGCCCATGGTGAGTATAGAACTGAGGCCTGATCTGTACAATGCAGTTAGGTTGACATATCTGCCTTAGGCAAACCTAATAATGAATGTGTGCGCATTACAAGGTCTTTTATGCTGATGTAACTCGCCTGCTATGCTGACTTAATTATCCATTTCCATGGAATAAGCATAGCACTTAATTCTGTGTTAGGTGGAAAAAGGAGCAGCCACTTACTTATGGGTTACTTTTGTTTACCTTCCTGACATCTAAGAAGCATCTCACAATGCTGTATTCTGACCACTCTGGTAAACATTTTTAGCTCCACTGTACGGTAGCCGGGTATAAAGGAAAGATCCCCTGTTTAAAGCACCAGGAACTTTTTGAATGTCCATTTCCTGCTTTTTGGCTTAGAAAACTCATCTGCCCAGCTAATCATGGTGGCTCCACACTCCAAATGCAGTCCAGTCTGAAGTACATAGAAGCTGGTATCTTCTTGGTCTGTGGTGAGAAGAGGCTGTGCAACTACAGCTCCAGTCCATCTGTAGAAACCTATAAACCTATGAACACACAGCATGGGGCGTAGGGAGGAAGCGCTATCTGAGGGACATGCAGCAATCAAGGAATTGTGGCAGGCATACCAGAAGGTGAGAAGTAAATGAGCGCTCTTGTGCAGCACGGCAGACATACTACTTCTATGAGGAGCTGCATGTGCTTCTCAGCAGTGACTCCACTCAGACCCCCAAAGAGAGCATGGATACCTCTGAGGAGTTGGAGTCCTGGGCTATATTAATGTTGATGGTTGATTTCCTCTTTGTCATGTACCAAAGTGAGATCTCCAGGATGATTTGTATTAGATGCTATTGGTGGTCTTTAGAGTCATTGGAGATAAGGTTCTCTTATCATGCTCATGACTGCTGATGAATTTTTCAGCTGGTTCATTCCTCTTTCATTTGTAAATCCCAGGAGGCAATGTTTAACAACTGCCTATCTTTCTAGAGAAACCACACAAGACAAAATCCTCTGTAGTCCTATCTTTTCAGCAGCGTACTGCAGTAACAGAATATTTCAGTTCAAATCTAACATATCTGTGTTGGATGTGGGAGCAGGAGGGTGATGTCAATCTCCAGAAGTGGGAGACCTAATGTTAGTGTTAAAATGTGATTATGCTGATGGAATGAGCTTTATGGGACTAGATAAATCAGATGTAACTGCCAATGTAGAAATAATCTTGATAAATCATGGGTGTTAATTCAACTCATCTTAAAATGATCAGGATTAAAAACAAACAAACAAACAAAAAACTAATGTTGTAACTGGCATGCAATTTCTTATCACTTACCAAGAATGGTCTAAAACTGTAAATTTTTCACTTCTTTCGCATCAGCATTGGTTGAATACTGTAACTAAGCAATCAATATTTCAAAAAATATTTATTTTCAGCATGCAATTTAATGGAGGAAATATTGTGATTTGTCTTAATACAATCTGCGACTTGCATCTGTTCTATACACTTCCATATCATTTTGTATCCACTCTGGTTAGGAAGCTAATTTTTTAGGGCTGTCAAGTGATTAAAAATTAATTGTGGTGATTTGCACTCTTAATAATAGAAATTTATTTAAATATTTTGGATGTTTTCTACATTTTAAAATATTTGATTACCACACAGACTAAGTGTACAATGCTCACTTTATATTTTGGTTAGAAATATTTGCATTCTAAAAGCAAAAGAAATAGCATTTTTCACTTCACCTAATAAAAGTACTGCTGTGCAATTTCTTTATTATGAAAGTTGAACTTAAATATGTAGAATTATGTACAAAAATAACTGTATTCATGTAAGACTTTTAGACCTTAGAAAGTTCACTCAGTCCTACTTGGTTCAGCTAAATCACTAAGAGTAATGAGTTTGTTTTCATTTGCAGGAGATAATGCTGCCTGATTCTTGTTTACAAAGTCATATAAAAGTGCCTTCACATGGCATGGTTATAACTGATTGTCACAAAATATTTACCTGCCAAATATGTTAAAGATTGATGTCTTCGTTTATGCTTCAACCACCATTGTAGAAGACATGCATCCATGCTGATGATGGCTTCTGGTAGATAACGTTCCAAAGTACTGCAGACTGACACATGTTCATTTTCATCATCTGAATCAGATGCCACTAGCAGAAATATTTCTCCCCACCTTTTTTGTGGTCTGAGTTCTGTAATTTCCTACGAAAGTGCTAAAAAAGAGAATGCCTGTTCTGGCTTTCAGGTAACATTGTAAATAAGAAGCAGACAGCATTATCTCTTGTAAAAGTAAACAAACTTTTTCTCTTAGTAATTGGCTGAACTAGAAGCAGGACTGCATGAACTTGTAAGCTCTAAAATTTTAAATTGTTTTTTATGCAGTTGTGTAACAAAAAAACATCTAGTTGCACTTTCATAATGCGATTGAACTTTAGCAGTGATAAGAGGTGAATTGGAAAAAAACCCACTTCTGTTTATCACTTTTACAGTGTAGATATTTGTAAACAAAGTGAACACTGTACACTACAGAAAATCCAAAATATTTAAGACATTTTAATTTAACTTTCATTAAAATTGTAATTTTTTATCACAAATAATTTTTTACTTAATCAGGTGAGTTAACAGTGATTAATCAACAGTTCTTTCAAATGATAGGAGTGCTACTATGATGTATCACTTGTATCTGTAGATTTCTATTCTCAGTTCTGCATTCATACACAGTTAATACAAATCAATGTTTAAAACATTTTAAAACATTCAGCTTTATATAAATACACTTCTGAGTGCTGTGGACTGTTTTACTTGAGAAAATAGTTTTCATTCCTCAAAGTCCTTTGAAAGCAAAGGAAATATTCTCTCCTTCTCAATCTCAAATACTCTCACATTGTGATAAAAATCCCACTGAAATCAATCTAGTAATCCCAGCTCCATCACAATTTTAAGGGCTCGGTTTTTCTCTCATTGAAGATGAGTTTTTCCATTGACTTTTTAATGAGAGCAAAACTGGACTTGATAACCTAACAACTCTATAACATGGTATTTTTTCCAGTTAGATATACACAGTGTGGCAGAAAGAACATTAGTCATGAAATCAGAGGTGAAGTCAGGGTGTATTGAGAAATCATTAGTGACTATAATTATGGGAATTTAGTCACATTAAAATTGTTGCTAAGGTGGATGAATAGAAATCCTAGAAGTAAAGATGGGGGAGGAAAGGGGGAATACATAGTTAGTGATCTCTTTAATTAAACATATGTTGTAGTGTTTCACTAATATACCTGTAATGACTTATCAAGGGCAGTGTAAAGACTAATTCATCTCGGAGATTAATATTGATCAAGGTAAAGCTAAGATCAATATTAGATTTTGAGGGTCAGTACCTTTGGAAATGGGATGAAATACTGAAGACAGTGCATATATTAAGGTGGGTTTTTTGTTTGTTTGTTTGTTTAAGGAATGGGGGGGGAATTCAAATGTTTAATGTGGTATGGTATTTATAAACAGGGCTGAGCTAGCAAAGGCTTGTCTAGTTTAATTAGGTCATTTCCGTGTCCAAATTAAACTAGACATAACAGTTAAAACTGTGCCCTCCTTTCTTAGTCTGTGTGAAAATTTGCAGTGGCAAAATTTCCATCAGCTTCAATGAGAGTCAGAATTTATTCTTTCGGTGGCTTTCGATTTCTTTTCATTTGCAGACCCCCTAACAAATTTTGGATGGAGATATGGATTCCTTTGGAAATTTTAGGCATAGTCTGCAGACCTCAGATTGACAGTCACTATTCTATAGTAACAATAACCTTTTGCACACACCCCAGAATAGTGGTCCCTAAATGGTGGAGTGCCTCCCCTGGAGTCACAGAAATGTTTTGGGGGGCAGAGCCAGGCCCTGAGCCAGCTCTGCCCCCAACCATATCTCAAGTCCCATCTGTGTCCTGGTCCCGCTCCTAAGCCATGTCTCCCAGGAGGATAAGAACTGGGTAAGTGGAGGGTGTTACTGAAAAAGTTTGGGGAGCACTGTCTTAGACACATTGTGCAGACTAGGGAAGTAAGTGAGTAGTCGACTACTCAAAAAGCTTAGGCTTATTGGGTAGTGGAGTCAACAACTCACTTTCCCACCCCCATTGCCACATCTATTTCAGAGGCAGCAAGGATGAGGGAACAGGAGTCAGTGCTGGGGGAAGCTAGATGATGAGCCAGTTTTTCCACCGCCGCCCCCCCCCCCCAGCACTGTCGCTGTTGTCAGGTCTGGACAGAGGCATGAGCGAGCCGGGCAGCTGCCTAGGGTGCCAACAGATGGGGGGCGTCTCATGGCAGCTGTAAGGGGCGTGCAGCGTACCTGCAGCTGCCATCAGGCGCTGCGTGCCTGGCTCCCACAGCGCCGGGCCCGCGGCGCCGGCCAGCAGCGACTTTCCCCCTATGGCCACGGGGCCCAGCACTGCCCGGTGTGTGCACCAGGAGCGCTAGCCGGACCGAGCCGGGCAGCATTTGCGCCCCAGGGGTGGGCCCCGGGCTGCACGCCAGCCGCTGTGGCCAGCCCGTGCATGCGCTGTGCGTCTGGGGACAGTACTACGTGCCCGGGCGCAGGGCGCCAAAAGGGCTCGTGCCAGCCCTGTCTGCGGTGCCGCTTGTTCTCTCCCCTCTTCCCTCCCCTCCCCCCGTTGGTGGGGGAGGTAGTATGGGAAGGCTACCATGAGGCAGCCCCTGCCTGTGGCCAGCCCAAGCTGCTGCAAACAGGGCCTACTGCCAGAGCAGCCCCTGTTCACGGTGGCCCAGTTTGGCCACGGGCAGAGGCTGCTGTGGCTCTGCATTTTAAATGTAGTATGAGCCACCCGGCTGTTACTACATTTCATATGCAGACATGCAGCGGTCCCAGCTCTGTCCTGGCTCGCACTGGCTGGGGACCAGCCCACTCCTGCAGCTCTGCAGTTTAAATGTAGGAGCCAGGCTGCCTGACTGCGTGGCTCCTACGCCATTTAAACTGCAGTGCCGCAGCCGGGTAACACTTGGGCTAGGGTGAGCCTGTGCAGAGCGCCTTCTCTTATTTACTAACTCATGATTAGTCAGTTACATCCTTAGTACAGACCATCAGGAGTTGAGATCACAACTTAGGAACCACTGCTTAATATTTAGTTTCAGAAAGTAAAGGTGGGACTCAGGTTAGCCATTATGTGTTTTTATTTTTATTTATTTTTTAATCCGACCATTTAAGTGGCTATTCTGTAATTGAGCTTAGTCTATTAATAGGGCACTACGTACGGCTTATTTAGTTTTTTCTAATGTGGCAGTTTCAACTTGTTATATGATTCAGGTGTCCCTGCTTTTGATATTCATTTTAAGAACATAAGAATGGCCTTATTGGGTCAGACCAGAGGTCCATCTAACCTAGCATCCTCTCTTCTGACTGTGACGAATGCCAGATGTCCCAGAGGAAGTGAACAGAATAGAGAATCTTCAAGAAATCCCTTTCCTGTCACCCATTCCTAGCCTCTGAGAGGCTAGGGACACCATTCCTACCCATCCTGGCTAACAGCCATTGATGGACCTAACCTCCATGAATTTATCTAGTTCTTTCTTGAACCCTGTTAAAGTCCTTGTGTTCACAACTTTCTCTGTGGCAAGGAGTTCCACAGGTTGACTGTGCACAGCATGAAGAAAAACTTCCTTTAAAAAAACAAAACAAAACTATCTATTAATTTAATTTGGTGATCCCTAGTTCTTATGTTATAGGAACAAGAAAATAACTTTTCCTTATTCAATTTTTCCACACCAGCCATGATTTTTATAGACCCAATCTAAGCTGAAAAGTCCCAGTCTTTTTAATCTCTCTTCGTATGGGACCCATTCCCAAACCCCTAATCATTTTTGTTCCCCTTTTCTGAACCTTTTTCCATACCAATATATCTTTTTTGAGATGAGGTGACCACATCTGTATGGAGTATTCAATATGTGGGTGTACCATGGTTTTATATAGAGGCACTATGATTCTCTGTCTCATTCTCTCTCCCTTTTTTTTTGTAATGATTCCTAACAGTCTGTTTTGCTTTTTTGACTTCGGCTGAACACTGAGTGGATGTTTTCAGAGACTGTCCACAATGATGCCAAGATCTCTTTTGAGTAGTTGCAGCTAAATTAGACCCCATCATATTGTATGTATATTTGGGATTATTTTTTCCAATGTGCATCACTTTACAGTTATCAGCATTACATTTCATTTGCCATTTTGTTGCTCAATCACTTTGTTGGTGAGATCTTTTTGAAGCTCTTCAGTCTGCTTTGGTCTTAACTACCTTGAGCAGTTTGGTATCATCTGCAAATTTTGCCACCTCACTGTTTACCCCTTTCTCCAGATCATTTGTAAATAGGTTGACTAGAATTTGTCCCAGTTATCAGTCAAAGAGAGGACTTTCCCTCTGATCCTATGACAACTTATTTTACTTAAGAGCCTTTGGTTAGGGACCTTGTCAAAAGCTTTTTGGAAATCTAAGTATACTATATCCACTGGATTCCCCCTTGTCTACATGTTTGTCTGACTGCCTCAAAGAACTCTACTAGATTAGTAAAGCATGATTTCCCTTTACAGAAACCATGTTGACTTCCCCCAACAAATTATGTTCATCTATGTGTCTGACAATTTTATTTTTTACTATCGTTTCAACTAATTTGCCCAGTATTGACGTTAGACTTACCAATCTGTAATTGCCAAGATCACCTCTAGAGTCCTTTTTAAATATTGGCATCACGTTAGCTATCTTCTAGTCATTAGGTATGGAAGCTGATTTAAAGGATAGGTTCCAAACAACAATTAATAGTTCCTCAATTTCCCATTTGAGTTCTCAGAACTCTTGGGTGAATGCCATCTGGTCCTGGTGACTTGTTACTGTTAAGTTTAACAACTTGTTCTAAAACCTCCTTTAATGACACCTCAGTCTGGGACAATTCTTCAGATTTGTCACCTAAAAAGAATGGCTCAGGTTTGGGAATCTCCCCAATATCCTCAGCCGTGAAGACTGAAGCAAAGAATTCATTGAGTTTCTCTGCAATTACTTTATTATCTTTGAGTGCTCCTTTAATATCTCGGTCATCCAAGGTCCCCCCTGGTTGTTTAACCGGCTTCCTGCTTCTGATGTACTTCTTGCCATTACTTTTTGAGTTTTTGGCTAGCTTTTTTGCTTATTATATTTTTACACTTAATTTGACAAAGTTTATGCTCCTTTCTATTTTCCTCACTAGGATTTGACTTCTACTTTTTAAAAGATGTCTTTTTATTTGTCATTATTCCTTTACTTGGTTAAGCCATGGTGGCACTTTTTTGGTTCTCTTACTGTTTTTTGTTTTTTTGTTGTTTTTTTTTAATGTGGGGTATACTTTTAAGTTGAGCTTCTATTATGGTGTCCTTGAAAAGTTCCCATGCAGCTTGCAGAGATTTTACTTTTGTTACTGTACCTTTTAATTTCTGTTTGTTTAACCTCCTCATTTTTGTGTAGTTCCGCTTTCTGAAATTAAATGCTATGGTATTGGGCAGCTGAGGGGTTTTTCCCACCACAAGGATGTTGAATTTTATTACATTATGATCACTATTTCCAAGTGGTCCTGTTATATTAAAGAATTACAGGGTCCATTTTATCAAAACAGTCTGAGTATTTATGTACAGAAAATTGACAAAGGTAAAACAAATGTTTCCTAAAATATTACACAGATGTGGACTGTACAAAAATGGAACTAATACAGGTTTTGCAAGAATACATTGAAATTGTACATGTTTCCATAGGCTTTATATGAGGCAAATACTATTTAAATGAAATGTATGTTTTGAGATTTGCAAATGTGCCAATGTAGAGCTTTCAGTCTGCAGTAGCTGAGCAGCCTGCTCACACACCTTTAATTTCCATCTTATCCTTATCTTTATACATTTCTTGTATGAACTGAAATAACAATACTATATGGTGACCAATATCAATGCAGAATTTTCCAGAAAATATTTAATCATTTGATCTCATCCTCCCTGAACTTATGAAGGATTGTTTTTCACAAGAGAAATGTTGTCTTCTGGTATTGCTCCAGGACTGATAACACTGGGCCAAACCCTCAGCTGGTGTTAATTGATGTAGCTCCTTTGCCTTCAAGGGAGTAATGCAGTTGACACCAACTGGGGGTTTGGCATCTGTTTGGGAAGCTATGAAAAGAGCCTGAACCAATAAGCTGGACTAAAGCAAACAAAAGGCAGTTTGACCATTTTTATAGGGTTTGCTCCTAAAAATCCCATGAGACAAATTTGGAGTGTATTCTCCCCTCATATCTCATCTCATCTGCAGAATTTCCACTCCTTTCAACAGGAGCTTAACTCACAGGCTGTTGAGAATAGACAGTAGATGAGTAAGATCTAGAGTGTGTGAAATTCAGTGATAGAAGAGTTTGTTTCCCACATATGGTAAAAAAAAGTAAGTGCTACACTTAGAACTAAAAAGAGCAGATTTTATAACAGACTAATGAACTCGGAGGTCTTGGAGAATGCGTACTCGTGCCAGTTTCACTGGTGTTCACCACACTCCTTAGGTCAAGGAGGCTACTCCCCCTTGTCCCTGCTCAGCATACTTAGACTGGAACCAGAGTATAAAAGGGAGCAGCTAAACTCAGTGTTGGCTAACCAAAAAGGAGACCAGATGAGCATTGTGGGGTCCTACTGGGAAGCTGCCAGGGTCCCAGGCATCAGAGGCTAGCTGTTCTGAGACTATGGTGAGCACCCAGCTGATGGAGAAGAGTTTGCTCCCACTGGAAATCCTAGTAGGAAGGGACCCAGGGATCAGGGCTGTAGGAAAACAGACATAGATCACAAAATTACTTGTTCCTCAGCACTCTGAGTTAGGACCCCGTGGAGAAGGTTGGGCCTGGGATCCCTTACCCTGACTGCAGTCAACCTCCCTGGAAAGGGTGGAGTTTCTTGTCAAAGGACAGCTCTCCTGACTCTGGCCATAGGGCCATGCTGCCCTTAGCAAAAGGACAGCTTTATTGATTCTGGCCATTGGTCTATGCTGCCATGGGAGTCAGGGAAGCTGTATTGATGCCAGAGTCTAGACCATTTGAGCCATCAAATCTTCTTTTTTTTCCCTTCCCTCACAACCTAACACCCTGTACCTACCCCATGACAGGTCCTATTACCAGCTATTAGATGTTTATTAAGTATATTTTACAACTAAGGTGTCAATTCAGAAGTTACTGGTAAAAAGAAAGATTTAGTCCTTGGAATTGGTTGTATTTTAAATTTCAGAACATTAGCAAATAAATAGATCCAAATGTATCTCTTAATTTGTTCATGATATCTCCTCTCAGCATCTTTATAAATTGTGTCTAAATTTTCATTGCTTTTCCCTGAAAATGAATATATTTGCTGAGTGAAATGTTCAGTCTAGAACAACCTTTAATTTAGCTGTTCATTACATTTCTGCCTCTAGAAATCAGATTTGTGTATATGCTGTCTCTTCGAAATGTTAATGCCTATGTAAAAAGCCTATGAGCCAGCTTTTGGGATCTAGTCCTTCAGAATGAAAGTTGCTGTATAAACAAGTTGTTGTTTAATATTAAAGTGAGCTTTGAAGCTGA
>CM057846.1:189894736-189932159 GCA_030068395.1 Apalone spinifera
CCCTTGCTACTCTTCTTAGCTCTCTCTCCCTTTGACTCAGACCCAGAAAATTGCAGCTCACATGGAGGATGGGACCTGGCCTTCTAATTCCCCATTGGCCTGTCCAACCTGTCAATCAGGCTGACCTGGAGTGTTGACTTCTTCCCATTGTCCTTGGGGTTTGTCAGTCTCAGGATCCTCAGTTCTCATGGACCCTTCCCCTTTTGGTACTAAGGAGCTGGGAGCTGGCCAACCAAAAACTCCTACTGAGTTTTAGTAAGGGGCTAACAGTCCCCTTACATTGAGAATGAATTACTCCTTCATTGGAACACTCAGACTAGATGTAACCCATTAGAAAATGAAATCAATATAATTGACTTGTGTGTGGACTTTAAACTAAGTAACAAAAATATTTTTTAGTTTGCTACGTAAAAAGGAAAAGAATATTTTTATTTTCCAGGTGTGCTTTTCTTTTCCATCAGGTAGCATGAGAAGTGGTTGCAGCTTTGTGCCTATCTATGTTCACTTGATTTTTAAACTTGTAAACATAAACCTCTTAGTATTGATGTTGCCTAGGCACAGCTAAGTAATTTGATGCAAGGTAGCTATCAGCTACCATATTTAGAGAATGTGTCTTTCACTATCACCAAAATGGTGTATTCGGATATATGTGCTTGATTGTTTTGGTCATAAACATTTTGGACTGAGCCCGGTGAGGTGACAGTGGCTTTAGATGAAGTCCTAGACCTATTGAGTCCTAATGAAGTTTTGCTATTTACTTCAGGGGGCATAGGATTTTACCCTCATCCTCAGTTGAATAAAGCATTAAATATGTGCTCAACATTAACCACCAGAGTAATCCCAATGAAATAAGTTGGTTTACTTAAATGCTTAAAGTTAAGAATGTGATTGGCTACTTTGCTGCAATGGGGCTAGCATTCAGCAATTTGCACAATTGAGCCCAACATTAATACCACAAATTGCATTTTTATTGCAAGGCAAAACTAGGAAGCTTTTCCCATCCTTGCTTTAGGTCCTGTTTCCCATATTTTGAATGGCAGAGTTGCAAACAGAGATCACCTAAGGTCCAAGAGCACATGTTATAGTTGTAGTGTATTCATCTCTTTTCCGCAGCTTTTTCAGAAAATCAACAAATATGTTGTTCAAAGTCAACAAATAAGTGCTTTAAGAAAGTTGTGAGTTTAAGTCCTAATATTACCTTAGTGAGCTGTGCCATGTGGGGAACGGAAGTGTACTATAGTGCAATCCATGTTATCTGGCACTTGAATATCTAGAAAACTCTGTAAACCAGCATCTCCCCATAAATAGCAAAACAATTCCCTATTTGGTTAATTGGAAAAATTCCAGTAGCCCTCCAACATCATTTTCTGGTGTTTGCAGAAGTTGCATTTGCAAACATGGGGCAGTAAAGGCTGTTCTTGTCCTACCTGTGAGTACAGTACTATGGGTAGCAGTACATCAGCAACAGGCAAAGGACGGAAAAGAAAACGGGTTGTGCTGACAATAACCTAGAAATTGAACCTAAATATGTGCCTTGAAAGAGGAGAAAACAGGAACCAATTGATGCAAGAGTTTGGTGTTAGCACTTTGATATGTGATATTAAGGTGCAGAACGCAGAAGTAATGAATTCGCATCAAGTGCCGCGACAAGCAAAGCAATTGAGAAATGCCATACTTTGAACAAAATTAGAGCAATTTGCTCTGAGACGAGTGGTTTTCATTGCAGTGTTCTGCAAGAGCTCCAGTTTCTGGCCCAAAGCTGATTGAAAAGTCCAAGGATTTTTATCAGCAGATGGAAATGACCAAGACCTGCACTTTTTCTGATGGTTGGTTGGCATACTTAAGATGCAACGTGGTATCAGAATGCTTGATGTCTCTGGAGAGACAGTCTTCTGATCATCGAGCTACAGAGAAAAATTGTGTGGGTGTGTTGTGGTGGTTGTTTTTTTTTTTTTTTTTTTTTTAAGAAGCTGATTTAGGAGCATGATATAACCCAAGAGAACCTCTACAGTGCTGATGAAACGGGACTCTTTTGGTGTTGCCAGCCATCTTCAACCCTTGCTGGTGCAGATGACATTGGTGCACCAGGATTTAAGAGGAATCACATTGCTTATGTGTGCAACTGCTGCTGACACACAAAGTCAAGTTGTGAGTTGTTTCAAAATTCAAGTGGCCAAGAGCATTCAAGGGTATTGTCCATCTGCTTGTGGAATACAAGGCACGTCCTAATTCATTGATGGACAAAGACATTTTTGTATTGGTTCCACTATATCTTTGTTCTTGCTGTGAAAGACCAGTTGGAAGAACTTGCAGTGCCAGAAGACACAATGGTTATTCAGGGTTTAGATAGCTGTCGAGCTCACCCTTCTGAAGCAGAGCTTGTTTCTGGCAATATTTTTATGGTTGTCTTGTTTGCAAATGTCACCTCATTATTTAGCCAATGGACCAGGGAATTATTCAAAACCTAAAAGTAATCTACAGATGGGCTTTTATGAGGAGCCTGCTCAACTTTGAAGGAACAGCCCAAGAGTGATGCATAGCTATCATTGCTCATGAACTGAATCAGTTTAACATCGATATTGCTGCCTTACTGTAAATTAGAAGAGCTGTTGGACAGGTGAGGGAGGAGAATGGAAGATGCACCTACTTCTGGAAGGGAGAATCTTTAGAGGAACTTGGATTGTATGGAGTAGGCTTTGCTATAAAGAACAAGCTTGTAAGATGCCTCTCTGAGCTGCCAATAGACATCAATGAGCAGCTTATAACAGTCCGATTGAAGCTCACCAAAAACCAACAGGTAACTATTGTGAGCACCTATGTGCCAACCATGGATGCCAATGAGAATGTAAAGGAAGATTTCTACTCTGAGCTGGAAACCATTTTATTGAAAGCCCTAACAGAAGATAAGATCATTCTTCTAGGGGATTTCAGTGCATGTATTGGACAAAACTCAGACCCGTGGAAAGGAAAAAGGGGGGGGGGGAGGAATTGGCAGAAGCAATTCAAATGGAATCCTGCTCCTGACCAAGAGTGCTGAATATGAACTTATCACGAACCCCCTTTTCTGACAGAAGGACAAGTTCAAAACATCTTGGAGACACCCACATTGTAAACACTGGCATCTTCTCGACTATGTCATAGTTCGTGCTTGAGATCGCAGTGATGTACTTCTCACGAGCAATGAAAAGTGCTGATGACTGCTGGACTGATCATCACCTCAGTTGATCCACAATGAAAATTAGGATTGCCCCCAAATGGAGGCTGTAAAAGAAGCAGGTCAGGTGCAAGGTGAAGGTTCAAGATCTGAAGGACCCCATTACGCATGACCACTTCCTAGCTTTTCAAATGAAAAGCTTCTATCAGAGTTTCTGAAAGAAACTGAGGAACATCGGTGCCAGCTGAAAGCAGTAATCATCAATATCTGTGGGGAAATTATTGGCTACCACAGCAGAAAGCATCAGGACTGGTTTGAGAATGTTGTTGAAATGGAGCAATTCATCAATGAGAAGAGAATGGCATTTCATGCTTGGCAGAATGATATAAATTACAATACAAAGAGAGAAGACCATGCTAAGGAAAAGGTGGAAGTCCAATGGAAAACCAGAGAACTCAAGAACAAATGGACTGAGTGCAAGAACTCCCACATTTCATGGACACCCTTAATACTCATGGTTTTCTTAAGGCTGTTAATGGGACAACTTGCCATGGCACAAACCCCTCTCACTCGAAGGATGGAACCACACTTTTGAAGGACACCAAAGCCATTCATTTTTATTGCAAAGAACATTTTGAAGATTATCTTAATCATAACTCCATGATTACAGATGAAGGTTTTGAGCGAATCCCCCTCCCCTCCCAATGATTTTCCAGGGATGAGCTTGGAGAGATCCTTTTGATTTGCATGAAGTATTCAGTGCCATCAAGCAGATAAAGAACAGTAAGGCAGCAGATCCAGATGAGATCCCCGCTGGAATCTTGAAAGATGTGGGACCAGAGTTAACTCAACAGCTTAGCCTGCTTGCCCTTAAAATGTGGATAAAGGAGGAAGATACCCAGTGAAATGAGGGACACTTGGGTTGTAATCCTCTTTAAGAAAGTGGAAACTGTCATGGTATCCCTCTCCTTGCTGTTGCAGGCAAAGCTCTGGCTCGGGTCTTTGCAACCTGTGTTCTACTCCTGTCGGAAGAAATTTTACCAGAGTTACAGAACTGCGGATATACTCTTCAGTGCATGGCAGCTGCAAAAAAAGTGTTGGGAGCAAAACAGACCACTATACGTGGCTTTTATTAGTTTAACTAAAGCCTTTGATTAGTGTATCATTGTGCCCTTTGGACTTTACTTTCAAAGACTGGATGCCCTGATAAATACATCGCTGTCCTAAAGTTACTTCATGACAACGACTGTTCTGAGCAGCACTGGCTCCCAGAGTGAACCTTTTAAAGTACAAACAAGAGTCAAACAGGGATGTATCACCACCCCAAACATGTTTGCGGTCTTTATTGTCATCCTTTTCTTAATTGTTGAAAAGCTCCCAGCTGGTGTTGAAATTAAAATCTGCAGAATGGATGGAAAGCTGTTTAGGCTTAGCAGGCTGAAAGCTTAAGAATAAGATTTCTACTGCATCTGTTGTAGAACTTCAGTATGCTCATGACAATGCAGTTTTTGCCCACTCTGAGAGAGATCTTCAAAGTATCCTGAATGTGTTTGCTGATGCTTACGCAAGTCTTGGTCTCACCCTCAACATCAAGAGGACCAAAGTGCTCCATCAACCCTCTCCATATGAGGTACTATACACCTCATCTTTTAAAATCAGTGGAAAGGCATTGGAGAATGTCAATCATTTTCTCTACCTTGGAAGTTCTTTCATCGAAGGCATATATTGATGTAGAAATCTAACCTCGTTTGAGCTGTGTAAGTGCAGCCTTTGCTCGTTTACCACACAGGGTTTTTGAAGATCATGACATTCAAACAGACACCAAACTTATTGTCTATCAAGCCATCATTCTCCTAACACTATTGTATGGGTCTGAAACCTGGACAGCATACAGACATAATTTCAAAGTCTTTGAGAGGTATCACCAATGCTGTCTCCATAAGATTTTGAAGATCTAATGGGAAGACAGGTGCACGAACATCATTGCTCTGGAAGAGGCAAAGATCATCAGTAACAAGACAATGATCATCCATCAGCAACTTCCCTGGACTAGTCATGTTGTTTGGATGCCAGACCATTGTCTCTCAAAACAGGTCCTATTTTCTCAGCTGAAAGAAAGGGACCTGTAACGTGGGAAGACAACAGAATCAATATAAGAAGTGCAACATTGATGATGACAATTAGGAGATACTTGGCCCAGGATTGCTCAAATTGGAGAGAAGCCCTACACCATGGCTTCCTGTATTCTTTGAACTTGCCCATCGACAAGCTGAGGAGGAGAAGGCGCAGGATGAAGGGGAGTCTGCCTTGAAGTGATGATCAACAGCCTCCTGCTGTACCTGGAAACATCTGCCCCCACTGTAACAGAACTTGTGGTTCAAGAATCAGCCTTATCAGCCACCTTATCAGGTCCACAACTCCCAGGAAGATGATCATACTCAGCAATGAGTAATCGCAATCATCGCTGTAGTATTAAAAGTTGTAGTATAAAGTGTGGTTATTTCATTTAATTTGTTGTTGCAGTCAGTTATAAAATTTCAGTATTGTTCAGTATACATTAATAGTGTTAAAATTGTAGTGTATATAATACTACACTAGTGTTGAAAGTTGTAGTTTTAAATAATAGTCATTTTATTTCTTAAACATTTTAGCATACAAAACGGCTCGTTTTAACCGGCATATTTACTTAACCAGCGACCCCCGTTTCCCATGAGTACTGGATAACAAAGCTTGTACAGGTTGAACCTCCCTGGTCCAGCACCCTGGAGACCTGAGTAGTCCAAAAGGAGGGAGTTTGCTGGACTAAGGGAGGTCAGGCCTTGGGCTCTCCCAAGGCTCCTCTCCTGGTCACTGGTTCAGCCAGTGTGCTGTCCTCAGTTACTGGCAGGTCTCTACTCCCGGCTGCCACCCCACTCTAGCCTGTGGGACTCCCTGACCCAGGCTGGCAGTGGATCCACTCTTCTGGCTGCCGGGTCTCCCTGCCCCCAGCTGGCACCAGCTTTGTGCTCCCAGTCAGCAGGGGCTCCCCTCCTCTCTGGCCAGTGGGGCTTCCTGCTCGCTCCCTAGGCCACTGACCCTCCAGGATGCCTGCTGGCTGAGCTTCCAGTTGCTAGCAACCTCTGTGGCTGGGGCTCTCTGGTCCAGCAACATCCATGGTCCTTCTGGTTGTTGCTGGACCAGTATCCCAGACCACAGAGGTTCAACTTGTACTGTAGTTGCGCATTCCTAAGAAGAGCTCACCTGAAACTGCATTGGCAGGATGGCTCAGGTCTGAGTCAGTATAATACTTTGATTAATGGAAAAATACAGCATGTTTGGCAGAGTTGCTTGCATTCCTCTGGCTACTGTATGCTGTTTGTTGTCCATATCCTCTTAAGGACATGGTGTATGACAGAAGAGCAAGGCTGAGCATTCCACCTAGTCTCCTTTTATCAGTACCTGTAATCTAAAGCATATTTATATAAAATACTGCACAGCCAGTAATGCATAACTTTGGCCTACAATCCTTTTTTTCCCGTTGTTCTTATGAGAGTCCTGTCACCATTTCCATTCTAAACACTTTTTTTTTCTGCGAAGGGTTGTTGGTTTGATTTATCTTTTTTAAATAAAAGAAATTGCTATGAGGAGAAATGTGTCATAAAATGTTTCTTACTGAGAATAATTTATAGCAGTCATAATCTGTCATAGAATATTAATCATTCACCAAAGCAGTGTGTAAGTAATGATAAAAACCACTGACACTGGAAAACTTTAAAAAACAGCCTTGTTAGATGTAATTCTGCTGATGTTTCTCTCCCTCTGTTCTGTTTACAAGGACACGAGCTTGAAGACAAGATCCGTCTTGGGAATTGGTTGGCTTTTGTTTTTACTGCTTCATTTAAGGGACCAGTCCTCTTTGTGACATAATTATCACATCTACAGCAACTAATTGATGTCAAATAAGATTATGACTTCAGATGTGGAGTTAAGAGCTGGAGCAGCAGTTGATCTGCATCAGAAAGATCCTCTTTCTGCCCCTGCTTGAGAGATACAGACATACCAAATCCTTAAATATATATTTAACAGTAAAATAACCTTTAATATTTTTCTACTATTCTACTGTCATGAAATGTAGGAATTAAAAATAAATACTCTCTTCTTTTAAACTCGTGCTTCTGATATTTTGGGCGCGTGTGCGTGTGGTAAATTAAAGCTAAATATTTGGGAATAGATTTATAGCATCACCATTCTGTTCTGTGACCCCAATGTTTATATAGGTAATATAAAATAAGAAAATGAGTGGCAACTGGCAATTCTACATTTCTCTTACTGCAGCTTTCTGTACTGTAGAATTTGAGTAATAGATTCTAAACCTAGCTAAGCAAGCCATAAGGCTTAAGTAAGCTAAACTTCTTGCTAGCAACATCCAACATAGCAAATAGCTTGGGAATTTACTTGTTAAATCACACTTATACTAAAAGGCACATAAAGAGTCTTGTTGAAGGATCCATTGCAAATAGGGTTGCCAGATGGTTTTAAAAAAAATACTGAACACCCACAAAAAAAAACACTGGGGAAAAAATTCTGTTGAGGAAATAAAAAGGGGGAGACGAAACTTGTTGAGCCAAAAAAAGGGAAAAAAGGACCCCGAGAGTTAACGGGGAAAAAAAGGATGACCCCTTTAAGAAACGCCTTGCTTTTGAGGCTTTTGGCCCTAACAGGCTGCCGGTGGCCGCCCACCATCTTGCCTCCCTGTGCTGGGCTGGACAGCTCCTCTGAGGAATCCAGTAAGCACCCAGGATTTTTGCCTCCTGCCAGGGAAAAAAATCAGAAAATACCAGACATTTTCCAGTATTTTCTGAATTTTTTTACCAGACAGGAGGCAAAAATAACGAACTGTCCAATTCAATACCGATACCTGGTGACCCTAATTGCAAAGTTGATCCGCATTTTGAGACATATGCACATCTTCATCCACATAATTTTCTCCCAATAAGCAGTTTTCTTATGATGATTGTTTCTTGTTCTGCTTACACTTGACATGTTTTCCTTCTTTACACAGGGAGCTAAATTTTCTCAAAATATTCCCAGATAGGGTCTCTCTTACACTCCGATGCCATGACAGTTTTTCTGTTGCAAAAGTTCAGGGGACTATAGGAAGCTGTGTGTTTGTTGAATAATATCTTGCTTTTTTTTTTCCCAGTCCACTCCACTGTTCCTTTCTATTCTGCATCCCTCCTTTCCTATATATTGTTTCTCTGTCTTTAGAATGGTAGGCCCAGGTCCACCATCATGTAAGCACAGAACAAAAACAATCCTATCCAGCCTGTGTCTGTATTTGTATATGTTAGTCTGCTAAGAAACAGAAATTGAAAGACCAGAATTTTCAAGAAGAGCTGGTTGTTAGGCTAGACAGACTAGAACCATTATTTCATTTTTTGAGACTGTAAGTTTAGCTGTAGAATGGTTGTGTTAAAATTTAATTGCCACTGTTGTTTTTAAATGACCATTTTATTGATGTTTCAAAAAATATATATATTTTTAAATCTTCTGTGACCACAAATTCTTGAGAATCGGGTAATCCTGACATGGTGCTTATCAGAAGATGGTATGCCTACACCTATTCTGTGAATAACCAGGTATTGCTGTTTGGCTGTTTAAAAAAAAAACTTAATCTGTTCTAGTTTGCTAAGTTATTTTTTTAATAGGTATTTCTCAATACTGCTTTATTCATGTTTAATATAACCATGCTTTTATTTCTATAAACAGTACTATAATTTTATATTGCTGCTAAATTCCAGTTTTGTTTAGTAATAATTCATAATTGGTCTTGAGTTTAAATCAATACCTGATGTTGAATGTTTAAAAGAGTCATCAGCTAATATATACTTAATATTCTTAGTCTACAGGTTGAACCTCTCTAGTCTGGCACTTTCTGGTCTGGCAACATCCGTTGTCAGGCATGATTTTAGTTAGTTGGATGCCCACATATTATGGGTATGGCCAAGTTTCCCACATTCTCATAAAGTTTGTTTACAGCCACCAGTCCTGGCTCTGTGTTGTGCTGTTGTTTAGCTCTAACTTACCCCTAAAAGCCCAGCAAGCAGTGGAAGTGTTGGTAATGCTACTGGACCATATTGATCTCCCGTGGTTTGGCAACTTGTCTGGTTCTGCACTGGTCAGATCCTCAGGGTGCTGGATTAGACCTGTTCAACCTGCATTAAAAAAAAATGCTCAACGTAGATTTCTGCTTTTTGTAATAAAGTTGAAGTTGTACATTTGAACTGTAATTAATTAATAGAAGCATATTTATAATTAGTGATTCAAATAACATTTGTACTCCTTTAAGGCATGTAATTGTAAAAGTGGAGATCATATTGTTGGTTAGTATTCCTGTCTAATGAAACAGAAATCGTGTATATGGCGAGATTTACAAATGGTTGACAGGATAGTGTTGGAGTACATACAGTGAAGACTTGTAAGTCATCTGAAAATTAACAATGGAACCTAAATTTGTAACTGCACAGCGAATGACTTATGTGAAATGCTACAAGCTGTAATTTTGATCTTTGTGTTAGAATTTTAATGATTTCTGCAAGTTTTTTGTTGATTAGCAAGTTCTTACTTTTGAAAGAATCAGTGATGTCTGCATTCAGAAAGGATGTTGAGAAATTGGCAAGGGGGGTGAGGCAATATATTTTATTGCATAAACTTCTATTGGTGAGAGACTAGCTTTTAAGCTTAGGCAGAGCTTTTATTCAGATTTCTCTTCTAAAGATTGGATGGGTTTTCATAGCCAAAAGAATATTACTGTTTTGTTACAGGCATGAAACAGGTAGTAGTTAGTAGTATAATTGATCATTCAGATTGTCGGCTCTGTGTGTGTGTGTGTGTGTGTGTGTGTGTGTGAGAGAGAGCAGAACCAGCCATGTCACTAGCAGGAAAGGAATGTGACTCCCTCTGGAGTTTTTCAGTGTTCTTTCTGCATTTATAGCTTTAGCAGGGTATTCCCAGGCCTCTTTGCTGCAGAGCCTTTAATATTTTTCAAACTAGCCTCAAATTTTTGCAGCTCTCCTCTGAATCCTTGCCAATTTCTCAACATCCTTTCTGAAATGCAGACACCATTGTATGTGAATTGATCTGTAATTTAATTTAGTTTATTCTAATATCTGTCTGCTGGTACATTGCCTTTTGAAAGGAAGTAGAATTTTGAGCCGCCACAGTACACTGCGTTGATATAGAACCTGCACTAAGAATTCATTTTAAATAGATTGATGAAGCAGAGAATTTGTGGCATGGACCTCAACATTATTACAGTAGTGGTTTATGTTGAAGAAATGTCACTAATGTAAATGGTCCATTTATAAGGTTTGCTGTTCTCCTATCACTGTTAAAACAATTTTTCTAATTTCTTAGAAAATACCTTTTAATTTAAGGGGAGTAAGGCGATGTGTTGGTGTGCGTGGTTTTTTTTTATTTTTTTTAATGTAGTTTGCCTTTTACATTCTTCTGTTTCAGAGCAAAATTAATTCCTTCATTATATTGCTGGAGGATCTCTAGAATATTTAAGACTATTTTACCACTAGATTTTTGCTATTAGTTTTATCGGAATTTAAATGAGAAATAGAGAAATGGTGCTACAATCTTATACATAGAGGTTTTTTAATGACACTTTTATTGTTCTCTTCTTAGCTTGAAAATGAAACATTTTTCCTGATTTATATAAAATAGAACTGTTACTTTTTTAAAAACTAGGGAAACAGATCTCAGATACCCTTAACATTGGTTAATCAACAATCCATTGCTGTATTTCCTTTTTAGCCATTGTTTTTCTCTTCTAAACAAAGTTATTCCAATAGGAAACACAGAAAATAACTCTGAAATAGATGCAGAAATTTTGTATAAATGTATGCTGTTGTCAAAGAGGTGAACTTTAGGAGTGCTTTTCTCATTTGAAGTGTCAGTGCCAGAAATATCTCAAATTCATCTGGCATATCAAATAATCTTCCATTTCAAAGCTTGCCATATAAAATAATGTGGTATATTCAGGCATCACTTCATTCAAACCTTAAAAGTAGCTACTTATGGGTAGTAATGTGGCTGGTGTTGGCAGCATATATCAACATGTTGCAGGAAAGAAGTGAGGAAGATCATCTATGTACATGATATGGCAGATGAAGTCTGGTTAGGCATAGAACATGCAAAAGTAGTTCTGAATTATTGATGAAGTGTCTTCAGCAGAGTGGGTTTTTTTTTGTTTTTGTTTTTTTTAAACTGTGGTTTGTGGAACTTTTACTTGTTACTTTGTGGAAAACCATCTGACCACCTAATATGCACTTTGACTTATTTTTAATGCAAGTTGGCTGCAAGAAACAGCTACAGATATATTAAAAGCTTCCCAGATACCAAACTGCTTCACAAAACCATTGCTGTACTTGGCATAAGGAAGTTATCTAATGATCATGAGGTGGGAACCACACAGTCATAAATATTAGAAAAGGTGACTGATGAAGCAATTCCTCCTATAAAATGTAGTTAATATTTTGAATAATATGAGAATCCCTGCTCTGGAGTTTTATGCTTAGTTACACGTGTCTTAAGGGACCCTTATGAAGCTGTTCTCGTGGATTTCTGGGGGGGGTGGGAGGGAATGAAATGGGAGGTCTTGGTGTTTTGTGGGACACCATTGGCCAGAGTTTCAGCCTTTTTTCATTTATGGGCCCCTAACACTTTTTCAGATGAGGATGTGGACCCTCTTGGAAATCTTAGACCTTTTCTGTGGGAACCCAGAGCTCTGTGGACCACAGGTGGAAAATAACTGTCCTAGGCATTCTTGTAGGCAAGAAAATTAAATGAGAAGTGTGATCTCTTGGACAATTTTCATTATTTTTAGATTCAGAGGGGTTTTAATAGGACTAAATGCTTGTTTCCTGTCAGGTGAATTTAGTTACTTAATGACACACTCATTGAGCTTTTTGCTTTGTACTTCCAAAACAAAATTCCTTTCTTTTATAGTCTAGGTGATGGGCTGACACTGAGCAAATCTTCAAAACATATATTACATTGGTTTACCATTAGAAAACATGCAGCTGTTTTTCTTCCTTTTATAAATGGCTACAAAACCAATAAAACTTGTAGGTGGAGGTACATAAACATCCACAAATGTATTGCTGCAGCCTCTAATGGCTGCCTGGTGAATCTTTTGATTTATCTGTGAAAGTTAAGTAGGTAAGAGTTGCATTTTTAGGGTCCCAGATTATTGGGAAAGAACAAGAAAAAGCAAACATGCAGAAATTGCGAACAGCTGATTATAATAAAGAAGGAAGACTTCAGTTCTTTGGTACCAGGTATGGTTCTGAGGCAAATACTGACATTTGATCATAAGAAAAATAAGTTTAAAATAGGCACACTGTTGAGAATATTATATGAACACATTGTACAAGAGGGAGTGCATTTTATAATGTTCCTTTGTTATTCAACACCCTTACTTTAGAGCTGTTCTTTTAGAGCTGTCCTTTTAGAGCTGTTCCCTTTATCTCCAATAATGTATATATCGTTATATATACATTATATATACACTATATATACACTATATATCATTAAAGATATCCATGGGTTTTTTTTTCTGTGCTATATTATAGTATTCAATCCATTCTTTCTGTAATTCCTTATTTTATTGTTAATTTGGTTAAGACATTTATGGTCTACCCTTAGGCCCAAATCCTGCTCATCTTTATTCTTGAAAGTAATCTTTTGAATTATGGAATCATTAACTCTGTGATTAACAAGATACATTAGAGAATTTTTTTGTTTGAAAAATTTGTGCTTTCATTTTATTTTCAGATAGAGAATTGATATTTATTTTCAAGTTCTTTCACGCCTCCTTCCGCTTCCCTATTGCTTTAATCGAGTGTAGAAAAAAGCCTCTTGAATGTGTTAGCTCAGGAAGGTTCTATAACATAATCCATACCTTGATTTTTTTTTTAACCTTGGAAACAGAAAAGACCAAAGGTGGAATTATGTTTGTATTAATTTATAAAACATACAGTTTTTTGCTTATGTGCTCTTTCTGGGGAGGTTAATATTTAAATGGTTAGCTGATCAACTTCCTATGCAAAAACCAGATTTAAGCTCAGACTTAAAGAACTGGAATATGAACACATCAGAAGATTTACCCAGCATTGTCCAGATCATTAACTCAGTTTTTGTTTTTTTGGAAAATAAAATGAAAATGTACATGTTTCATTTAAATCATTGCTTTGGGGTGCAGCTGGGGCTGAGGGGTTCAATATTCAATCTGTCCCAGGGAAAGAGGACTGCCCCAGCCCTCTCGCACTTCATTAGCTTGGGGCCAGGTGAGAAGCGCCTCTCCATGGCTGCTGCAATTCCTGCTCTCCCCAGCCAGAGGGAGGAATGCAGCAAACAGCATTTTCCTATCACTCCCTGATGAAGTGTAACAGCCAACAATATCACTGTATGAATAGGGGAGGGGGAGAGCTTCAACCCCCCTTGTCCTCCTTGCGAAGCACTTGAGGGCTGTAGGTTCAGTGCTGGAGCAGTCCCAGATGAGAATACACCCCCAGGCAGTCCCTTTCACTTGTCCGGTGATTCTATCTCTCTTCTGTATGGGTTTGAGACGCAACCCCATTCTACGAACATTCCATTTTCCTGGCATAACAAAACATTTATCTTTAAGTTGGTATAAGAGAAAGCTGTATACTAATTTTGATGGTCCTAGCCCTTACTGTTTAGGAGGATTTCTTAGACGGACAAATTCTTTCAAACATGTAGTAGACTAAAAGACTTACCCAGCGTTGCCTGGGTCCAGGGCTGGCAGCTTCTTCCCCGGAGCATCGGGGGCCCCACAGGCCATTCACTAGCTTCTGTCTGGGGCAGTGTTTCCTCTAAGCTGGACACCTGCATGACTGCGCAGTAAACATTTTAGGTCCACCCATGTTATTTTAAGAGCCATGCAGCAGCACTCGCCTCTCTCGCTGCTGGAATGGATGGTGGGTGGTGGTAGCTGTGGTAGCAGCAGCTGGTGGCCTGTTGGGTTCCTGGTGGCGGGCAGCTGCCCTTTTGCTCCACCTGAAGCCAGGGTGCATGAGGTGAGGCTGTTCCAGTCATGCTGCTTCAGCTAGAATGGGCCTCATGCGGCTGCCACTTTACTCCAGCTGGAACTAGGGCCACCTTCAGTACTATTTTTAGTACCAAGGTCCTGGTGGGACTGCAGTACTATAAATAGCACCTTGGGTGGCTTCTCCTCCAGTTCTGGTGCATGGTCCCACCCCGGGAGCAGCTGGAGCCGGGGCTGCGGGGGCTAGGATCACAGTACTAAAAATAGCACTGCAGCCCTAGCTCCAGCCCTCTCAAACTGCTTTCCATGTCAAAGAAAGTTAGTGAAGGGGCAGCGGGAGAATTGAGGAAGGTGGGTTAGAGGAAGGGGCTTGGGCTGAGTGGAGAGAGGGGGCGGGGCAATAGAAGAAAGAGGGAGGAAGGAGCAGAGAAATGCCAGTGGGCCAAGAGGAGACAACAAGCAAAATGACAGAAAGGGAGGGGAGAGGGAAAGGGTGATGCCTGGAGAGGAAAGGGGAGGGACAGTGGGAGCAAAAGGTAGGGAGAGGGGAGGAGTGAGTGCCAGGAGAAGAGGGATTGAAAGGAGGAAGCAAGTGGAGCAAGTCATGCGTGAGGGCACAGAGGGGCATGAGGAGAACTGGGGCAGAGGGAAATATTTATTAATAACATGGGTGCCACAGTGGCACACATCTGAACAAGCGCACATGACCTCAATACTGGTGCACAAGACAAAACTTACTCTGCTCATGGGTTGAAAATCTTAGAGGGAACATCTAAGATCTGGGGCCAGGAGGGCCGGGGCTGCTCCCTCCGGCTGTCCCAGGAAGGAGGGCAGGCGTGTTTGCTATACCCCAGTGGGCTAAGGAGCTTGCTGTCCCCCTATGGTAATTTGTGAATATAACTGTCCCTGCTCTCTCACCCCTCTTTTTCCATTTGAAGGGAAACAATTGCATTCCACACACGTCACAGCATCCTGGCATAACCCAAACCCTGACCTTGCTATAAATTATGATAGGCAGCTGCATATCAGATTTGGTGGTCCTAGCTCTTGCTGTTTAAGAGGAGTTTTTGAACAATTGGACTCAGATGGACAGACACACAAACTCTTTAAAATATATGGTAGATTAGCACTCATGGCCTCTCCTTGTCCTGGTTATTGACTTAATTTTGTCTCATAAAAAACCTACTAGTAACACAAGTTTAGATTACAGCTGTCAGTACTTTTCACATTTATAACATAAAGCTTATCTTGGATTTAATAAAAACTAACTTATTTATTAATGTTCACAATTTTTGTATTGGAGATTGAACATAATTTGGGTCACCTTCATTGTGCAGCCAGCTATAAGTGTTTTTAAAATTTTATTGAATTACATATTTATTTAGGTGTTTAGATTGTAAAATTCAAAGGAAAGCATGATAAACATAGTAAATGAAGCTAGCTGGCAACTTTCTAGCTGTGAAACAACTTCCAGGTGTGTGTGTGAAAATAAGAGTATATATCAAAGTGGCAGTAAAGGTTACAGTTTAAGGAAAAGTGTAGGGTGGCTTTTTTTTGTACATTTGCATGTGTGGGGTTTTTGGATCTGAATAGAAGACATTGTTCTTATCTAAGGTTGTGTTAGTTAAGTGTTGTATTCAGTCTTAAGCGCTCAGGCTTGGGGCTTGCTTCCCATCCCGGTGCCTCCAGTGGGGCATGCCCAAGTCTTGAAGCCATGCGAGAAGTGCCAGAAGCCTGTGCCCTGCAGGGACCCTCACACAGCTTGTCTTAACTCCCTTGGAGAGGCCCACTTGTCTGAGGCCTGTAAGATCTGCAAGGCCTTTAAGCTGCGTACTAAGTGGGAAAGGGAGTCTTGCTTGAAGATTATGCTGATGGAGGCGGCCTTACGTCCAGCACTGGCAACCCAGAGCGCACCGGTGTTGGTGCAGGCAGCACCCAGCCACTTGCACATCTCCCTGGAGCTGGGCAGGCCTTGGCACCGGTCACAGTCTTAGGTGCCTCAGACGAAGAGGAGACCTAGCAGGGGCAGGTCTCCCTGGAGGCATGTGCTCTCCGTGCACTTTCTCAAGTGGGACATGCGACATCAACAGACCATTGTGGTCAAATTGGCACCGCACTAATCCACGCTAAGGCACAAACCCAGCAGGGATCTTTCTGGAGCCCTCCACTCCCTGTCAGCCCTATCGTGCACACTGAACTCCCCTTCTCCACTCCCCCCCATTTTTGTCCCAACACGAGCATAAGGGCGTTCACAATATCCACTAACCCTGGAACCCCAGAAGAGTTAATCAGGCCTATGGGAAGCCCTGAACTTCAGTCTTCCCTGCCCCTCACCCTCTCCTGGTGGGGTTGGAGTGCCAGAGGAGTGAAGTGTCTCAGTTGAGGGCCACATCCATGAGGATTGGGGATTTTTGGGGAGAGGTGTGGTTTTTGTGTTGTTTTTGGGGTGTTTAAAAAAAAAAAAAAAAAAAAAAAAGCCCTGACTCAAAAAAGTTCCCAACCTCAGCTATAAATAAAGAAAACATGGGAACTTTTTGTGTTGTACCTAAATTAATATTTTAGTTTACTTAAAATGACATTTGATAAACTAACCTGAGACTGTTAAAGCACTTACTCTGTTTAATAATTTTAAATTCTTTTCATTCTTACTGGTTAAATTAAACCATTCTCCCTAGCTGAAGCAATAGCAAAATGACTCTGGCATTAATTATGTAATTACTGTTGAGTTTCCATTAGCAGCTGGTGGTCCATAGAAAAGTTTTCATTGATCCAGGTGGGCCAAGGGCCAAAAAGTTGGAGAACCACTGCTTAATCTGTCCTAGTATCATGCTATTGATCAAGATTTGTTGTTACTTCCTGATGTTGGGTTTTTTTTTCTTTCCCCCATAGGAGTATGTTAGATGTGGAGGCGTGTTCATAAATCATATTCCATTTCAGTTGCCAGTTAATGGGGACGAAGTTGGAGGTAGTGAAAATGCCAGAAGAGCAGTCTGCTGGAATAGTAGGTAGAACATTGAAGGCTGGAAAAAGTTATTTCCTGGTATGTTCCCAACATAAGTGAAAGAACAGGTCGTGGGGCTATATGTCTGTGCACTGTATCGAACAGACAAGTTGAATTTTCATAATAGCAGCTCATGTTTTTAGACAGCCATTTAGCTTGAACAGTTTTGGTCATGAATGGGGTAGATATTATAATCTGTCTGGAAAATATTAAGTGTTTAGTCTAGTAAACAAAGGACAAAGATGTTTCTCTAAATTGGGATTTTAAGGGTTTAATATTATTAGAGTTGTAATGTGTTCATGAAACGTTCTGCTTGCTAAAGAAGGCAAATTAATCAGACTTCTGGTTTTGAAATGCTATTTATTAATGATTTGGCTGAAGTCGCACCAATGGACCCCTATAGTGTTATGTGGTGTGTGAAAATAACAGGAGTTGTCTGTCTTCTCCACTAGAAAGATACTTTTAATTCATGGAATAGGATACTTTTTACCTCTTATGTTTAAGATTCCGCAGGCTAAACTAACTGTTGGAGAAGGGAGATGCAACTTCACAGAATTCATTGAAGTTGTGACATCTTTTACCAGTGTTTGAACTTGGACTGATATTTTTAAATAATGGACTTGAATGTTGTCTTAAATTGTTGGCCATGCTGACCCAAAGTCCAGTGTAGTTCCACCAGTGTAAATAAGAAAATCCAGTGCTGTTACTCTGTCTGCATGCTGGTATGCCAAAGATCAGAATCTGACCTAGTATCTTGTTCATTACAGCATTATGTTACATTTAATATTAAACTATAGGAGAAACTTTTGCTTTGCCAAAGTATGGGCTAGATGGTGAAATGAACTCTTTACGTTTTAATGTTCTATTCACTGCAAACTTAAATTATACTTTAGATTGATTACAAATGGAGGCTTCTGTATATAGCATACATTTTCTATTTAAATTTAAAAAAGAGATTGATTATTAAGTAGCTCTATCTTGTTACATTAAATAAGTGAACATAAAGTGCAGATGTGTGGGTTTTATGTTAGCAGAGACTGACTCACTTTGCTGGCACTTGCTGCAGCTCTGCTGCCAAATAATAATGATGTGTATAATCAAGGCAATTTAAAATTAAACCTTCCAAAGAAAACATTATGCATACTGTTTAGAACCAGATAACAAGGCTATTAGCTTGGGGTTTTTTGATTAATTTGGAATAATGTTATAATTTTAAGTGTTGATTAAGGTTACTGGCTATAGAACATTACAATTGAGTTGAGTAGAGTTACCACAATATTCAACAGAAATACTGAGCCAGTCAGTTAGTGTTAGCTATTCAGAACAACATGTGGTAAGTATTTAAGAATTTTATTTAAATCCAGCTGACAAATGCTGGATTAACTACCTGGCAGAGCCTTCTACTAGCAGAGAATGATATCATGTGCTCATTTAGCATGCCATTCTTGTATTTAATAATTTTATTTTTTCTCTCACTAAACATTAGAAGCATCTGTAATTTTATTCTAGTGTGGTGTTGAAGCTGGTGTCCAATTCTTTTGCTTTCTTTCAGAACAATAAAGTTACTCATCTATTGCTTTATCAGTGATCATCCTGCATTTTTGATGAGCAATGCCTAAAGAAAAAATGGCCCCAACAGTATTAAGATTTGCAAAGTTTGGTTGGTTACAGTGAGGAGGAAGGTTTCAGTGAGTCCTTAAGTATTCAGTTGAATTTTATTAAATCTTCACATAACTACCCATTTTTCCTTTTTAATTTGTTTAATCATTTTTCTCATGAAAATTTCCTGATTTGTTCTGTTCCCCTTTCACCACTGGGTTTTTTTTAAGTGATGGAAAACAATAAAATACTGAGTTTTCACTTGCAGAAAGCATGCAAACTACCTCCCTTCACCGTTGAGAAATGTCACCATTTAATAGATAAGATTTCTGTTTCCAAAGTGTGTGTGTGTGTGTGTGTGTGTAAAACAGTACAAAATGAGGCAAAATTGCCAAGTTCTCCTCCCTAACAATGCACTCAATATGCTTTATATTCTGTGGCTACTTTTTTTTTCCAAATGTTTGGTTTTTAAACTGAAAGATTTCTGGCACCGGGTTTCACCCTAAGTAGGTAGATTAGTTACATATTCTAATTACTTTGACTCTCCCAGTTTTGGAGTTAGCATGTTTTTCCAAGTTCTTTTTGTTTAGCCTGAGCTAAACATAGTGGTCAAAATGTGTCTGGTTTAACACTATAGTCGTTGGGGAGCTTTTTCAAGGGATAATCTTGGCCTCACATAATGAGTTAAGACACTGTTTTAGATTAGTTCACTTTACACCTATGCCTTTAACATTTACTAAACTTGATATGCCAAAAATCCTTTTGAAAATAGAAAAAGATATAGAAAATCAGATTTATAGTCTTGCTGAATTGTAGGATTCTAAAATTCATTATTAAAACTTAGTTGGCAGAATTTTAGATACATTCATTTCATGGTAGAAATCATAGAATCTGGCACTTAAATTGTTATCTGACTGTTATTTTAAGAGTAGGCTCTAAGGGTCTTTTTATAGCTCGCCTTATCACTTTTTCTCATTCTAGCAAGATTTGAGAATATTTACTCCCATTTATATTTTGAAAATGTTTGAGCGTTTTACCTGTTTGTATTAAAATTATGTGTGTGTTGATATATGCTAAGGTGGTAAATGACTTGATTCAGTCAAAAAAGTAGTTTTACAAAATGGTCATTTGATTGGCTTGTATCTATAACTTGAAACAAAACCATGGAGGAGCAGTGTGTGGTGCTGGCAGACCAGGTCTTGCTAGAGTGCATTCAAATCACTTCACTTGTGTAGTAGTATAGATCAAAGTAATGGTTAGATGTAAAAAAGCATATTGGGTGTGTAAACTTCATGACCACTAATGGGGCATTATTTGCATTGTTTTCACTTATACCACTATAACAGAGACCGATAACAAATATTTTACATTGTGTATACTCATGTAACTAAGTAACCCATCAAAGAAATATGGTGAAATTCTAATGAACTTAACAGAAAAAGTTAATTCAAAGCAAGCAGCCATTATGTTTGGCAGTCAGAGGCCAAAAACCTAAAGGCATTTCCTAACTCACCATTGTCAAAGGAATAGCCCACATGGCTAGAGATGGTGTCAGCATGCTCTCTGTGAAGAAACTATGAATATGGATTCAAAGAAAGATCCTTTGTCGGACAATTTATACTCTTATAGGGAATTGTCCCAGACGCAAACCTGAGATCTGCAGAGACAATCTGGTTACATTGAAAATAGAGGTGCAAGGAGAACTCATTTCTTGCCAGTATGTGGGAGAGGTGCACCTGTTAACAGGGAACAGTGACTTCACCATATGACCCTCTATGTGACTCCTCCCTGTAGGGGTTAATTGCCGAAGAACTTTGTACATGCAAGTTTAGGGGTGGTGAGGCCTGCGTTCTTTTCCCCCCTTTTTCTGATGAGCCAGAAGCAAGCCTCTAGGAACATACGCCATTGTAGCAAAAACGAATTGTAGATAAGGGTGGGAACATAAACAATTCTGTTTACCCTAACGTACTGATCATGTAAACAAGGCCAAAGAACAAGTAGATCTAAATCAATAACTAATAGCTAAGCCCTACATCAGCACATAATGAGTAATCCCTGGAAATTTCCAAACTGCAAAACAAGGCAAGAGAACTGTATTTAAGGCTGCACCAAAGCACAGCAATTTGGACCTCACTGGTGCGCGTTGGCTACCGGCACCTCGGAAGCTCAGACAACCTCCCGCTTCGTCTGCAGCCTACCCGGGGTTCCAGGCTAGCAGGAAGGGACGTAAGATATGCTGCTTCTGTTATATTGTTCTTCCAGTTATGGGGCACAACTGTTTTAGCTGTCAGGATATAAGCTACTTGTGTTTGACAGATATCTGTATAGCGTCCTTTGTACTTTGAGAGCCCAGTGTCGGACCTGAGACTTACTCTTGCCAACTACGCTCCCCACCTCTCCCTCAGCCTGGGACCCCCATGCTCTCTCCATCCCCTCCCTATGCTCCACCAATCATTATCTGCGGTGGGTCGTTCTGTTGTCCTCCCACTGCACTGAAAACTTTGGAACTGCAGTGGGATAAGGAGCAGAATGTAGGCCAACTGCTTTTCCTGCATGGCTATACTGCCCTAGCCCTTCCACACAGTTGTGTCTATCTGGGGTCTGTACCAACGGACATGACCGGAAGTGGTGCATGGGACGGCCTGCCAACAGCCCTATATTTTGCTGCTCCTGTGTCTTTCCAGTATACTGTACTGCCTATAAATAGTTTATGGACATGGTGGACTGTACTGTCGTACTTGCACTACTGCTTGAAAAACTTCTAGGAAACTCCTTATTTTAGTGCCAGGAAACTGGCAGTTGGTTATATCTCTGCTATCATGTGTGATTCGCCTATTAACATATTTTACCTGCTTTAACCTCTCAGTAACTCTCATTTTCTTTTCTTAGATAATATACCTACAGTTATTTACTATGGAATAAGTTGCTAGCATTGTCTTTATAAACTCTGGACTAACAATTAATCTGGGGTAAGTGGGTCTAGGATCACCTAGATAGAGTATGAATTTTTGGTTTTAATAACTTATCACAGAGTTCAAATTATTTGGGTGGCAAGATAGACTAGAGAAAATATGGGGACTCCATGGGAGGACTGGTATAATGATTCAGGAGTTCACATTTGTTGTTGGCTTTGTGAAATCGATTTATGGAACACATTGCCACCTAAAGGTATTTTGCCCAGGCCTGTTCCAAAAGCTCTTCCCTGCACCCATTATTGAGTGGATCTTTCTTAAACATGGAAGACCAGAACTGCCCACTATTTCAGATGAGGTCTCACCAGAGTCCTTGCATAATGGAGCTAAAACTTTCCTGTTTCTACTTTGAAATACCTTGCCTGAAGCATCTTCAGAGTGCATTAGCCTTTTTCACACCTGTAACACATTGGTGGCTCATAGTCATCCTGTGACTAGCAATTATACCAAGGTCTTTCTCCTCCTCTGTTGCTTCCAGAAATTCTGGTTCTTAGTACCTTGGGGGGGAGCATGGTTGGTTGAATGATTTTTATTTATTACATCAGAGTTTTCTGCTGGTGTTTGTGTATGTGCCTGTTGGAGTTGGGCAGGAAAGGGTTTTCCTCTTCTTGGAATGACTTGAGATTTAAAATTTCTCATATCCTGAATTTGGGGTGAAAATCCCAAAATTCAAAATATAGCCTGGGATTTTCGTGTATGGTGGTTTTATTTCAGAAACATTGTAACATGTCATTTAAAAAACACTATATGTTGGTCCAGGATCCAGCAAGGTAGCTGGGGCCTGGGAAGACCTGACAGCTGCTGATTGAAATAGACCCGGTTGTCACTTTCACCAGTGGTTTCCACTGAATAGTACTGATGAAACTGACCAGACACTCATTGTTAGCCCTGCCAACAAACTTCTAGCAGACCCCCCAAATACGACTGTTTCATTGACATGGTTAACTGAGTTATCGTGAATTTATTTACCCGTGTTGGGTATCATATCTCCCAGCTGCAGTGTAGACATGCCCTCGCTGCCTGCCAACCTCTCCCAGAGCTCATTTAATTCTGTGAACCAGGAGCACACTTTTTATCAAGTTCAAACATCTCTGCTCTTCATTTTCCCCAAGACACTCCCCTCACAGTCCCATCATTTCCTCACATATGAGTAGAAACATGTTATGCTTTTTCCTAGGGATGTGTGTCTTCAACCCTTGTATTGTCACTAGGGATGCAAAGGAGTAGTTGACTATGTGATTAACCGATAAGCCTAGGTTTATCAATTAATCTAGTCAACTACTCACATTCCTCCTCCCCTTGCTGCCTCTGTATCTGAGGCAGACGGGGGTGGGGGGAAGCAGGAGACAGTGCTGGGGAAAGCTGGCTTTTTAAACTGGCTCCCCTTGAGGACCAGTTCCTGCCTGGCACCCCAAGTGTGCCACCCTGGCACGGGATGGCAGGGGGCACACTAGCTGCTGGCTCCACCCCTAGGGAGTATAGAATAGTGGATTAACCACTAAAAATTCATGTGGTTACTCGACTATTCTATTACCCGCTATTTAACATCCCTGATTGGAGGTAAAGGATCAAAGGAATTCACAGGTTTTGCCTTTTAAATATGATTGGGGTTATCTAAATTCATTGCATTTGAGTTGAGCAATTTCTTTTTTAGGGAATCGTTTTTTAAAACATGCAGTTTCAGGTAGAATTCAGGGAATAGTTTCAATACAGACAAATAAAGGTAAATTCCAAAATGCGGTGTTTTGGGTCTCAACTTTTTTAATGAAATGTTATGGCTTTTCATTTCAAAATGTTTCATTTAGAAACTTTAGTTAGTTTTGTTTCCTATGTGTTTAACTTTTTAAAATTAAATCTACATCTTCAGTTTCAAGCTAAATACAACTTTTAGTTCTACCCAAAATAAAAGCAAAAAAAAGGGGTGTGGTTTTTGTTTTGTTCCAGTGAAAAAGTCTGCACGCAGACTTTGAATGTTGTTGATGATGTGCATTTTGCTTGACCCCCTAATTTATTCGTTGCATAGATTTTGTGATGCGGGTTTCAACTTCTTGACATCTTTAGTTGCTATTTCCATTGGCACCGTCTCTCATTTTCTTGTTTCTCTAAATATGCAGGTTGCTCAGGCCCAGTGGTTGTAGACTTCGTTTCCTTTTCAGTTTGACTCATTCTTAGGAATTGCTCTTTTTTACTACTGTGTTCTTGAGGGGTTAAGATCCCATCCTCCTCAGCAATTGTTGTCTTCTACAATTTATTCACTGTATACAAAATTTATTAAACACTCTCATGGTCCAAATAACTGTTTACAGAACATGTATTTAATGCATAAGGAATAGCTACATGTATGTCTCGGGTTTCTGGTGGTTTCTGGAAATCAGTAAGTGCTATTTAATGGTTCACAACCTATTAAAAACATACTACCAGTTTCTAGATCACTATCCTTAATCTAGTGTGATTGATCAAACCTACTTTTCAGTGGTTCTTATGTAGAATTTTTGTATATTCTTTTTTTCTCTTAAATACATTGCTATAGGGGATCATAAATATATGTTTAATTTATTTAAATAAAAAATGATTAACTTTTTATTTTCTAAGACTTACGCTTACTAAAAGTTCAACTATTTGCTTCAATATGTAAAGAAATAAAAAACCCAACAAAGCTACAGTCTCTTCAAAATACAGGCAAACAGGTTGCTTCTGCTTATTTGAATGATTTATTAGCATTTTGGTATTCACGTAAATGCTGTATATCTAGCTATGTTGAACAGCAGTTGCTGTACTTAATTGTGCATATATTGCACAAGTAGCCTCCAGAGTCAAAATTCAGTGTCAAAATAATGGAATAACAGCATACTTATTTCGTAATGAATGAGGCACATAATGTTCACTAAACTGAAGACTAAACAATGGGGATATTTTGTTAGTAAGAATGACTCTGAATCTGTTTTGTTAAATGGGAGGTATCTGACATTTTTATGGTTAATATATACTCTGCATAACAATTCAGACTGCTTTGGGACCCAGAAGAAATCGATTACTTTCCATTAAACAGTTGTTTCTTTCTTTTTTGCAGAGTATTCCCCCAAGATTAGACACATATAATAGTTTCATTGTAATCTTTGAGTGATACAGTGAGATTCTGACACCTTATCTTCCTCTTCAGACTCGCATTGAATTGAACTGGTTGAAAAACTGGAAAATGGTTTTGTGAATGTTCTGAAACTTTTTCATTCACAGGGTTTAAACTGAACCTTTTCCATAACATTTTCCATGCTACATTTTTTACAAATAAATGAATAAACAAATGGCTAATCTTTTAACTGAAAACTTACTATTTGTTTTTATGTACTAGAAGGTGCATGATTTTTTCACTGAAAATGTTTTTTGATTAACAATTTTTTCTGAAACAAATGGAACAAATTTTAAAAGTACTTTGTGAAGAAAGCCTTTATTGATTGAAAATAATTGGTTTACTTCTCTGGAATTTTTATTGAAAAAGTCTCAACCAGCTCTACCTTTGAATTAATTAATTTAGATCCTTGTACTATTAAGCCTGTGATGATGATCAAAAGGGAGAATGACCAGCCTGCACCTTACGTGGTGGTGGAGGGAAGTGGTGTTGGCTGACTGACTGAATGACGGGGACAATGCTTTATGGCTGGGGTGGGGCGGGGCAGGAGAGATGACAATTGCTTCAAAAAGGAGCACAGACTCATCTCCTAGGAATACAGGGGTTTAAAAGTGGCTGTTTGGTGCCTGGAGCCTTCCTTTTTACATGGACCAAGGCTGAACCATGACTGATTAAACTCAGGTTAAATGTCCCCCATCCTTTCTCATAACCAAGCAATATTTAGGTGTATTTGACTGGGAAAAAAAGTTTCTGAAGGGTGAAAGAGGTTAATAAAGGACAGGTGACGGAATGTGAGAGGGAGAGTTGATTACAGAGGAGAGAAATGGAACTGAGGAAGGAAAATGGTTTCAGAGGTTAGTGAATGAAGAGATGGGAAGAATTGAGTGAGAGAGGAGAACTTGTTGGTTGTTAGCAATTTTATTTTTTAAGTCATGAGCAAGATCTTGTGCAGAGAGAATATAAGATATTAAGGAGCAAAAATGTTGGTTAGGAAGAAGTACAGTTAATCAGTTTGGAACAAAGTGGAACAGTTGATGGAGAAAAGAGCACACCTTTTGTGTAGGGTTGCCAGGTGTCTGGTTTTGAACCAGACAGTCCAGTATTTGAGCTTTCTGTTCGGGAAACAAATTGAGAAAATATAAATGTCCAGTATTTTCTAAATAAGATGTAATGTAGATTGTGATGTAATGTTAAGTGTGTCTGGTATTTTTTTGAAACCATCTGGCAACTCTACTTGTGTGGAAAGAGCATGGGAGGGAGTACAGCTTTGTCTGCTTCAGTGCAGTGGCATGAGAACCGTGCAGAGGCAGGGACAGGGCCATTGACTGGAGACCTGAAAGTGGACAGGCAAGCAGTATAGAGTGGGCATTGTTGGGCTGAGGGTCAGTAGAAAAACAAGAGTGGTCAATGTAAAGAAATCTGAAAGGCAGGGAAAGTGACTTATGTGGTGGATTAAAGTGCATATAGTTGAATGTGAAACTATGGATGCTGCCTTGTATAACCAATCTCTCTGGTCTTGATTGACACCTATGATTAAGGGACAGCATATAGTTGAAAGGATCTGAAGCAGAATGTTAATGTGGGGATTCCTCTCTTCAGTCACCCTCCCTGCTCTCCCTTTGCTTGGTTGGAAAAATAAGTTGCACCAGCTCTTTTTCTGGTGTCTTAAAGCTCGTCTGCACTATGTTAGCTGGTAAATAGTGGGGGAGAACCAAAGCCCTCTACCTATCCACCAGACAATCATGATCATGAAGGGGATGAGTGTTTGAAATGCAGTGGTAGCTGCTCTTCCCCTGGTGCAGGGTGGGTAGCTCTCACTGGGGAATAAGGCAGTTCCTTATCCCACTTCACTCCACATTGCCTGGGTGTAGAGGCTGGGTTATTGTTGAGTTCCCTCTTAAATAAACCAATTATGTTGCTGAGAAATTGGTAAAGCACTGACTTAAGTCATAGAAAATGAAGTACTTGTGGATGAAAGCAGAGCCAGAGATCTAAAATTTTGGATCTGTTTTAAAACCTGTTACAAGACATTTCCCCCTAGAACACTATGACCTGGACACATTCTATTTTTTTTTATGATCTGTAGAGATTAGTGGTGGTAGTTGTCCTGTTTTTAATGTGCATTTAACCAAAATTCTGCACTTAGTTATTGCCAAAAGCATGTGACTGGTATGGTACTTTTTAGTGAATGATATCCAAGAATTAAGAAATGAGAGGAAGAGTACACACAAGACCTTAATGATGGAATGGAGAAAATGTGAAGGCCAGGTAATGTACATACACATAAGTACTTTGCAGAATAATAATGTGATCATCTGGCAGAATTTCAAGTAGTCGGGTGGTACGGAAAAGGCTTAGATTAAAATGCTTGTCAATCAATTGGGTACTTTTTTATATTGAAGACATGTTTCGCAATCTGTTTCCCTGGAGACTGGTTTGATAGGAGCTGCAGGAAAATAACCATGTAGTATGTTTGTTTTCACCATAATGACTGCCACTGGGCTAACATTCTTCTGTATGTGTTGCATGTGACAAATGTCGAACAACCAAAAAAAAGCTTCCAGGTTTCCAGTACAATGATGCATAAAAATAGAATGCCTTGATGCATACTAAATGAATATATTAACATATATTAATATTACTAATATGTGAAAAATAACGTTGACTAAAAGTTTTCCAAGTCATGTAAATTAATAAAACTTAGTATACACGAATAACATCTTTTTTTGTCTAATATTGTTCTAAACTAGGCCTCTTCGCTACATGGTTTTAAATACAAAGTAAAAGTATATTTAATAATAACATTGAAGCTAGGAATGGAAAAGATCTCTATAGTATTCCTTTGCCAGTATAGTTTTGTGTTTGCTTGCAGTTTTACTATTTGTTTTACATTCCTTTTCTGCTTCTAACAATTTTGATTTTTAAAGTGTCCTAACCTAGGAAATCCATGAAATATAGTACAACTATATTGTGCTAATATCCTTTGGTATTTAACTCAGTGACTTTTTTCAGGGGTCTTCTAAATTAACATACATTTTATATGTAAAAATGTGTTAAGGCAACACATAGGACATGTTTCCACCACACTTTACACTGTTCAACAGAACAAGTTGGTCCCTGAAGGAAGAAATCCCTGTATCCACTTATCAAGAGTGTGTCAGTGTCTGTGTTCTCCTCTGCCCTACTTAGTTTTGAAAAAGTAGTGTTGTGCCTTTCTGGTGTGCAGTTATTTTCAGTGCTTCTGCTGGATAGCATACTTTCACGCCACCCCAAAGTGTGGCTATGCCTTATAAACCCAACAGAGATTTTTATTTTTTTTTAAAAGAGGAATAGAAAATATTGTGTGCATGCAGGTGAGTTAATCTAGGGACATAACATTTTTTGTTGCTTCTTGGGTTTTGGGTATATTATTGTGGGCAAACAATTTAAATTCATGGGAAACAAGCAAACAGTTTACTTCCTAGAGGCGGGGAAAAAAAACCAAATTAAATTCTAACTTGGTCTCTTCCTTTAGGAATCTCTGTATGTTGTGTATTTAGTTTCTAATCTCCTCAAAACGAGGCCATACCTTTCTGTATGCCTTCTACAGTTTTCAGTATTTTGGTGGCCCACAAACAATGAATATTACTAATCTGTTCTTGTCTCTATCAATGTGAGTAGGAGTGTAAAAAAAACCAAGATAATTAGAAGATATTTCAGAGAGCAATTGAATGTAGCTTCAACTTTCAATGTGTAAATGTCTGATTTTGCACGTTTTGGGTGTTGTAACAGTAAATTAAAGCATTCCATTCTAGGAACATGGAATAATCCTACAAAATCCAATCTGACATCAATATAGTCCATATAGTGTCTTTGACAGTGGTCAGTAACAGATGCATCTGTGAAAGCGACAAGAAACCCTATTGTGGCTGGTTTGTTTTCACATTTTATTCTCTGGTGTTTGACAAGTAAGGTGGAGAAATGTGTGTCTGAATAAGCAAAATAGGAATTCCTGAGGCTTTCACGCATATCTGCTATTCACTTTCTAGTATTAAGAAGTCGAACAAACATCTGAGTGAAGCTCTTTGAGGTCCAAATAAAAGTTGCTAAATAAATGCCTGTTTTTTACTTAATTATAATGCAGATGTATATAGACCTTTTAGAGAACAAATGGAATGAAATACAAAATAACACATTTAAGAACACTAGTCTTTAAAGACATTATTTATATTACAGGTAACATATTTTTATTGGATGGGACACAATATATCACAATTGAAGTACCCGTTTTCTTCCAGTTTTATGCTGGCTCTTCACAATTATTATTATTTTCATGCCCTCATGGTTCATTACCATATTCACTCTGTGCTTCATACTTAATTTTTATTAAAACTATTTAAGATACTTTTTTAAATGTAATATTGTTCAGCCACAGAATTCGCATTGATTTTAATAAGTCCTGCAGTTAAAAACTTGTGGACTGCTTTGAAACCATATTCTGTGATTTAGAGGACATATGATTGTATTTAGAAAGAAAACTACATAATTATGGAAATCATGTGTATCTTATGTACAACAGTGTACACAAATTTAGTAAAATTGTTGTTCAAGTTCAGATATCTGAAAACACATGGAATATGAAAATGTGTAATTTTTCTCAACACACTTACGTGAGGGAAGGTTGTTAATTATATCCCACTGTTTAAAGGTTAAGCCATGCTTGTTATGCTTTGTTTGGGCTTAAATCATTATCTTATCACTTTGAATATGGACTCAAGGACAAGGTAAGACACACAAGGTTTCTTTCTGATAACCACATGTTTGTATTTGAGCTAGGGAAAACTTGGAATTTCCCTTCCATTGGAAACTTTTCAGTTTTGGAGGATATTTTGTTTTGGAATGATAGATGGTAATTTTAATATTACAGAATGGAAATGCTAAAAAACTCATTTAAAAAATTGAAATGTTTCATTTTGGAGTTTTTGAAACAAAACTTTGAAATTCTGGAATCTTTTTTGGAATTTGAAATAATTTTAGTTTGTACATTGTTATATTTGAACATGAAAATAAGATAAGCACTCAGAATATTAAAACTGCTTTTAGATAAACAGCTGTTGTAGTAAACTTAAAAAAATAAATTAATCTAAAATAAAAAAAACCTTTGTTAGACAGCTAGGGAGGGAGATAGGAAGCATGACAGCCCACCTGCTTGCTTTGTTTACCATCAAAAATTTTATGAAATCCACATGTTCCCACAGAATGTTTTGATTTCAGTGAATCAGTTTTCCAGTGGAAAACATGTTCCATCAGAAAAATTATGAGCAGCTCTAGCCAATACTGAGAAATCAAAAAAGGCCAAACCATGATTGAAATCAGTGAGACTACAATGGGTAAGTTAAATGGTATTTGGTCCTTGAACATAATTTTTAGATGTCAGGGCCAGGATTACATAAAGCAGTGCAATCTTCTTATGCAGAAGTTCTGATATAATTTGGCTGTAAAGTCAGCTTAACTGTTCCAGGGAATGTGAGCCTGTGGTGTAAAGATATGAAAAATGTCTCACATTCTCATCCCTATCATCTGATGCTGACTTAGCAGGGACAAACAGGCTTGGCCAGTGGATGTGCTTGTGGTATGCTGAGTTTTGGCTCTGTTTTCAGCCTTCCAGGGGACCTAGTGATGCAAGATTAAAGTAACCCTGGGGGTACTCAAAGACAACACAGGATGACAGCTTTGCACAGACTGACCTTAGGATCAGAACATTGCAAACCATCTTTGTACATGTGTCCATGCACACCTGCTAAACACTCTGCTTAGCCATATCGCAACACCTAGACCTTCTGTGTCTCCTCAATCACATTACTGTTGTCAGATTTTAAGAAATTAAGTGCAGTAATAACATTAAGTACAATTAAGTGGTGAACTCCCAAAATACTCCCGTACGAAGTTGGACTCCTGATACAAACTTGGCAGCATGGTCCCACATTATAATAATATATTTTAAGGCAAATCTGTTTCGGCTATTTACATTTGAGAGGCGAATGCATGGGCTTATCAGTGAATGCAGAATCACTGTTGAGTCTCTAGAATGGTTTGCTGACCTTCTCTCCTCCAAATTGTATTGTGAAATTTAATCACAGCTGCTGCCTTTGTAAATGTTATGAAATGAAGTCTAACAAGAAGGCAACAAGCTTTATTAACTTCCTTTTGAAGTATGGTAGCACCAAAACAGAAGGGATTATTTTAATGTCATTAGAATTCATTATCATATATTTGGTAAAAAATAAATTACGGTCCAATTCCCCAGTGAATTCAAAATTGTATTCAAATTGCAGTGCAATGACTGATATTTTATAGAGAACAATCTCCAAGACTTTTCCATTTGTGTAAATCCCCTCAGGACTGTGTGGAATAAAGAACCATTAGTTAAATTCCCTCCAGAGTTCTTGCTCTTTCCCAAAGCCAGTCATTTAATGGCATCAAAATCAGATAAAAAAAACAGACTAGATAACTGTCTGGAAACTATAATGATGTCAGGAAATGAAAAGGAATCAAAATTAAATATTTCACATCTTTATAATATTGAAATGTTGAAGGTATAAGAAAAATGTGTAATAAAAGGCTTTGTGTAACTGTTGGAACAGTGGATGAATGATTGCCCTTTTCCTTGATATATGGTGACCCTAAAAGTAATTGCAATGATGATGCATCTATAAATTTTTATGCAAGTGTCAGTCAATTTCTGTCCTTCTGCCAATTGTGAACAGCTCCAAACAAGGAAAAGGGGGGGGAAAAAAAAAAAGCTTGGGAGAACTCAGTGTTACCTTCTGTGGGAAATCTTTCTGTATCTTTTACTTTGAACACCCGGGGAAAGGACATGTTTTGGCACCGCTGATGTGAATTGGGGCTCTTCACAGAATGCCGTAACTGCTGTCTAATGTTATCAAAGGAATTTTAAAAAGCTAAAATCAAAAGAACAACCCGAACATCATAGGACAAATTGGATGATCAGAATCTCACTATGCTCTTATTCTGGCTGTTGTAGTAACATTGTGTTTTGGCTGCACAACAACATTTAATATGTTGTTTTCCTCTGTTAAGTGTTTAACCTCTCACTGAAAATATCTTTGTATTCCCCCCCAGCCTTCCACCACTGAAGATAAATTGTTTATCTGTGCAAAGAGGAATTTTTAAGAACTGTGTTGTTATGGATAGTACTATTTCCCATTCTTATTACAATATTGTTTAGAGGCACTTTGCTATTACAGCAGTGAGGGGCATATGGAAACCAAATTAGGCACCAGGCAGCTAAGGACTGCAGTAGCACATGTAAATACACTCACCTAGTAACACAGAATTTACTGTCTGAACCCCAAATCATGCAGTCGGATTTACTGTTTTAGGATTTGAGCCCATGATCTTACCTTGTTATGATGAACTTGTGATTTATAATTTGGGAAACCATGTCTCTGCCATAGTACATGTAGGGTTTGTCTGTGATGAAACTGGGAGGTGCAGCAACATGTGTAGACCTACTCAAGCTAGCATTGATCAAGCTGACTTTGCCTCCCCCTCTCCCCTGCCCTCCCAAAAAAGAGAGAGAAAGCAGAGTTGCTGCAGTGTCATGGAGAGCAGCAGAGACAAGCTGCCTGCACAAATTCCCTGGGCCCAGATTGGAGTTTTATTTGGGTAGCTAGCCCTTGCCCTCCACCTCTGCTGTAGAGCCTGTGCTAATGTTCTTAACAAGCTAGCTCTATCAGTTATCTATGTGCAGCGTACACATGCTGCAATGACACCTTTTGTTACAGTGTGGACATACCTGTAAACCCTGGGATTATGGTGCTAAATGGAATTGCAAGCAGATAGAAAGAGAGACAAATGTAATGGGAAAAGAATTATGGGCTAGTAGCATATCCAAGGTATTCAGTTACAAGGCTGAATTAAATATAAGGAATCAAGAGATTAATTCCAATTTTGACTCTCTTCTTGGATTTATTAAAAATTCTTTTGTTTAATATAGGTTGACTACAATTTTATTTTTTCTTTAACAAATAAATGTCACAGATTTGGTTTCTGAATACTTAAACTCACTTTGTAGCAGTCCCAGATGTTCTGAAATGTCTCTAATTAAATATCATTTGGACCTAGAACAAGGAAAGAGAAAGAAGGAAAAGTGCTAGCCTCTCAAAAAAAGTGTATATATTCTGTATATATTTTATAATTGAAGTTGTAATTTCCTTTAAGGACTATTGGTTATGAGAATCTATGAATTATATAAACTATGCAGTATTCCATATAATAAGAACATTAATAGATGTAGTAACCTAGGAATATTCTCATTTCATGATCACTTTCTCAGATGCATAAATGTGAGGAAATTCAGACTGACTTTAAATTAGAAACTGCCTTTAATTTAGTATGTGTAAGAATTGTGGAGTATTTTGTAGGGAAGAATGGATAACATGTGGGACTATTGGTAATACTTATATCATGAAAATAGCCCAGGATGTGCACATTTTTTGGCCTGGGGCCACATCAGGTAGGGAAATTGTCTGAAGGGCCAGGGTAGGGAAAGCTGGGCAGGCTGTAGTTCCTGAAACAACCAGGCATGACCCCAGTGCCTGCCCCCTATCCAACTTGTCTGCTCCCTGCTCCCTGACTCTGCTGTCTGGAGCACTGGGGCTGGTAGCTCCAAAGCCACACTGCGTAACTGGAGTTGCAGCCATGCTACCCGGAGCATCAGGGCTGGTGGCACTGCAGCCACAATACTCATCCAAATCTGCAGCCATGCCAGTTGGATCATATGTGCTGGCAGTGTGCCGACCACACAGTTCAGGAGGGGATGGACTGGGAGTGAGCTGCATTGTCCTGGAGACGATGCTCCCCAATGGAAACTCGGTGGGCCAGACTGAAGGGTCTGACAGGCTGGATGTGACGTGGCCCATAGTTTGCACATACCCTTCCTAACCCCCCCCCCCCCCCCCCCCCCCCCCCCACCGAACTAGACAGTCTCAAAATAAGCTTTAAGAAAACCAAGGGAAATACAAAGAAAACAGATATGTGAAAAATAAAACACTTATTTTTGGAAACAAATGTCCATCAACCACTGAAAGTCAAGACTTATACAGGTAGAACCTCTCTAGTTCGCTCTGTCTGGTCCAGCAACATCCTTGGTCTGGCATGATTTTAGTTAGCCAGATGTCCATTTACCTTGGAGGTAGCCAAATTTTCCATGGTCCCATAAAGTTTGTTTATAGCCACCAGTCCTGGAGCTCAGTGTTCTATGCTGTTGTTTAGCTCTAATTTACCCCTAACGGTCTTCTAAGAGCTCTTGTGTTCAAGATGATCCAACTACAGTGGAAGTGTTGGTAATGCTGCTAGCCATTTTTGATCTCCTGTGGTTCAGCAAAATCTCTGGTTCTGCACTGGTCCGCTCATGAGGTTGTGGGACTAGAGAGGTTCAACCTGTGTATGTCAAGCTTATGGTATTACAATATAAACAGTTCCTGAACACTGCTGGTTCTAAACAAAATGAATTGCCAATAAATTTGTGCGGTCTGTTGCTTTAATTATAGGTTTAGAAATAAGGATTTTCTGAGGTCAAGTCCTAGTGCTGATGCTGACTCTTGGCTGTACGCAAATCACTGTGGATAGCATTTAACTATCTCCCAGGACTGGTGTGAATAATAATTAAATAACATGTGTAAAGCACTTTGAAGATGAATTTTGTTGTATATGTGGCTAACTATCTGCAGTATCTGGAAAATGAAAATCCCTTTCTATTAACTGTTTTGAAATGTTTAATCCCAAATCTGAATAAAAACAAAAATTCATTTTTTTTTGTGTGTGTTGAAAGGGATAAAAACATTTCAATTCAGGGGAACCAAAACAGTTTTTTTTTCTTTCTTGCTGTATACCTTTCCAGTGGCTGGGCAGAGAGACCATCTAGCTTACTGACTGGCCAGCATCCTAGCTGCCCAGGAACTTGCTGCACAGGAGTTGGCTGTCAAGGGAGATATCTAAAATATTTTAATGTATTTAGTGTTTTTATTATTCACAAGAGAAGGGTTTGCAGCAAATTCACTAATATGAAAGGCTGCGTCTAGACTGGCAAGTTTTTGCGCAAAAGCGATTGCTTTTGCGCAAAAACTTGCCAGCTGTCTACACTGGCCGCTTGAATTTGCACAAGAGCACTGACTTTGTAATGTACAAAATCAGTGCTTCTTGCACAAATACTTTCACGCTCCTGCTCGGGCAAAAGCCCTCTTGCGCAAGAATAGTTGCACAAGAGGGCCAGTGTAGACAGCGAAGAACTGTTTTGCGCAAAAAAGCCCTGATGGCTAAAATGGCGATTGGGGCTTTTTTGCGCAAAACTGCATCTAGATTGGCATGGACGCTTTTCCACAAAAAGTGCTTCTGCGCAAAAGCGTCTGTGCCAATCTAGATGCTCTTTTCCGCAAATGCTTTTAATGGAAAAATTTTTTCCGTTAAAAGCATTTGTGGAAAATCATGCCAGTCTAGATGTAGTCAAAGAGTTTAAACATTTTAAAAGGTTTCTGACCGCATATCAGGGTCTTCCCATGTAAACTAGGAAAATGGGAATGTTTGCTATTTACAGGTTGATTGGAAGTGTATGAAGACTCAAAGGATAGGACAGAGAGAAAGCTGGAATCTGCCACCTTTACTCGCTCTTAGTACCACCTCACTCCATGAGAGAAGAACCTCAGCCCCTTCTGACTAGAAGAGTTTTAAGGTTTATTCCCTCAATTTATTTTCTGGGTTTTCTTCTTTTAGGAACTCTGCAGTTATTCTATCAGTCAAAGAATCCTCTGTTTAGGTCCCTCTGTGGAAAGTTGGCTTCTCTTAGTGATTCTCCATCTGTTAAAATAATAAATGGAGTCATTTAAAGCAGTTTTGTTTGCCTGCTCATGTCATTCTGATTTCAAGATGATTGTAGATTCTTTGTATCTAAATGATAATACTATAGTAAGTAACACTTTATTGGGTCTGAAGCACCTGTTTGGACTAAGTGCTCTGTTAGAAAAGCCACTGGTCATTAGTTGTGTTCGTATCTAGCTCTTTTCCTTTACTTGAATTGACTTTCTCCATTTGTTCTTTTCATAAATCAAGAACGTTGGTTTTTTTTAAGTGGCCCAAATCTGCTTTACATTTTAACTGTGCAGCTCCAGTGAAACAAATGTTGCAAGTAATGGAAAAACAGTTTTAGCTTACTGGATTATGCAAAAAAAATCCTCCAGTTTTAAATACTGCTGTCCTTTGAGGCCTGAAAACAGTGTTTGTCAGAAGGCTGAAAGTTGAAGGTGTGCAAAGGGTCGTAGGAAATGTCAAATCGTTGGCCTTTGATGTTTTGTTTTGTTTTCTTGCAAATATTAATTCATCCATTTAGCTTTATTTGTAAATGTCAAGAATAGTCAATCATCCCTCTAGCTGAGTCTATTAGGATTGCTGTAGTTAAGGGCTTGTCAGCTTTTTATTCTAAACTCCATTCTTCAGGTTTATAAAAACTTGCTTCAAGCTGAAACTTGGCATGTGAAATATGAACGCCAAAGCAATTCTTAAATTAAATGTGGTTTAATTTAATTTGTAATGTTAAAGTGTTAACAGCAAGCAAAATAGAGATTTGTCATCTCTGACCCTTTCTTCTGTGCCTACTACTTAAAAGCAATATTTTCTTAAATCAGCTCTCCAACACTGTCCATTGGGATATTTACCTTTAAAGGCTGATATACTAAGGGCACATCTATATTGCTGGTAAGATCAATGCAGCAGTGGTCAATCTTCTAGCATTCAATTTGGCAGGTCTAGTGGGGACACACTAAATTGAATGCTGAGGGCACCCATGTCAATGCCAGTACTCCTCACTGTCATGAGGAGCAATGAGGGAAGTTGATGGCTTAAGGTACTGAAGAAGTGGGTTGTGCCCATGAAAGCTCATGATGCCATCTACGTGTTTTGTTAGTCTTTAAGATGCTGCAAGCTTATTTGTTGTTTTTTGGCTTAAGGTACGTCGGCTACAGCTATGTTGTTTGTGTTGCTGAAACTGCATACCTTAAGCTGACCTTCCCCCATAGTGTAGACATGCCCTCAGATAGAAGGAGGGCACTGAATGTGTAGTTACTACTAGACATGAGGGTTGTAACTTAGTACAGGTTTTACTTCCAAAAACTGGCAGTCTCTGGCAGGGGCAGACTGGCAATCAAAATAGGCCCGGGAAATAGGTTGAAAATGGCCCACTTTTTCACATCAAAGAATTTTTTTTTAAATTTATTCTGACCCCTGTTAACCACTCCCCTGACCTCTATTAGTCACACCCCCTGACTCCCATTAGCCAGGCCTCTGGAGGTAACACTCTTGGGGCAAGATGAACACATGACTAGAAGTAAAAGGTGTCATGTGACCCCTCTAAGGACTTTTCTCATCCTCCTCCTACCAATAGGGATTAGTTTGGCCCCCACCAAATCCCCCTCATGCAATTATCCTGCAATTGCATTAACCCAATGTGTGTGACATTAAC